>APFE031228006.1:36959-49017 GCA_000404065.3 Pinus taeda
AAATTTCATGGTAATGTTAAATTCTTAAAGTAAAAGTGACATTTTCCTTAATTTTCATTTTCATCCTTTTACTTAAATTTTTAACATTACCATGAAATGACTCAGGATGTTTGAGAGTGGTTTCGGCCTCTTTGGATTTCATATGGAGAAAGTAGAATTTTAGATTTCATTCAAAATCCAGCAGACTTATCAGTTTTTTCAAGATTTCAGGATTGGAGGATTGCAATGTTTCCATTGAATTTTGTCATGTATTAGGGTATGAAACTCGTATTTAATCAAGAGCACCAATCCCTCTATGTACCTTGATGTTGGTGACATTGGTTGTTGAACCCCTCTGGGATTCACTCCCAAACCAGGAGTTTCTGAATATGTCGCTCCCGCTCCCGTTTTCGCTCTCGCTCCCCACTTTCGCTCCTGTTCAGTTGAATGCAGATCCACCAACCTCAATCTCATAGCGAGCAAGGACTCCAGTTGTAGGTGCTTCCTCTGCTCAGCCACGACAGAAGCGCAGCCGCATATCTACTCTATCTCAGCGTGCATCTACTGCAGTTGCACAGCCTGCTAGTGGTACCACTTCTACAGTTGCAGTTGGAGATGATGATGATGATGAGGAGCCATGGGCCCCCCTGTCTAACTCTGATGATGATGATGATCCAGAGATTGATCAACATGATCTTGGCTCCTCTGGCAGTAGCTACTAGCCAGTAGTACTAGTACTGGAGTCTGGTCACCGTCACAATTTACTTTTGTTGTAGAGGCCATTTCTAGCCTCCTTGGTTATGTGTTTTTTGTTTTGAGTTTTTGATCATGTATGACAGTTGACTATGTATTGCCATTGGGTACCATTTTGATATAATGGATTGGTTCATGAGCCTACTTTGATCATATGTTGTCTTCCATCTATATTATAATGCTGTGTTTGGAAACATGAATGAAAATCTTTAAAATTATGTTTTTTTATAAAAAAAATAAATATTTAATGTATTTTTTACAACGACCGAGTCATTGAAATCGAGCCAGTCGAGTCATTACCGTTTTGGAGTTGGAGTCGGAGTCGATCCTCGGCCGAGTCGGAGTCGGAGTCGGAGTTTTAAAACTATGGGCGAGAATACATGAGATCTCCAAAACCCAAAAATCGTTTATGGAAATTCCACCTAGAGAAGACTTAATTAGATTATCAGTTGTTTTTTAAATATTTCCTAAGCCTAAACTTAGGGAATATGACTAATTAATCAAAATTAATTAAGTCATGGTGAGAATGTTGTATAAAAGTACATGGATCGACTTCTAGTTAACTCCTAGCCATCGATTAAGATTTAATTGTGATCATTGAAGTCTCAATAGAGGGTTATAAGAAAAAGTCGATGGGGCTTAGAGAACACACTAGTAGAGTTCGATTTTGCTGAGAAACCGATTTCCAGAGTAGCAGTTGTGTTGCCGGAAGTGATTCGGTGAGGTCAAGGTAGTGAGAGAGGGGAAAAGATAGTGAGGCCAGAGGAAGCTTTTCCAGTTCCGGAGAGTACATTACAGACAGGTAGTGATTGCCACAAAGAGGCATCATAAAGCCCTCTTGGGGAGATTTCCGTTTTGCTGGGGAGAAGGAGAAATTTTGAACCAGAAACTGGGCGAAGGGTCTGGAGGCAAAGAGTATCAATTTCCTAGACAGCAGTTGATGAGACAATGAGAGGAGACACAGTTCCAAGCTTGTGGGATGCAGTAGCTACGTAGGCTGACGCAGTGACTGCGCAGAGGGAGCAAGGAGCAGCTCAATTCGAGTTGAGGTCAGTGTGGGATCGCCTGTGGAGTAAGAAATTTTCTCACTAGTTATTATTGCCAGTTATTTCTCTATATTGATTGCTACTCAGATTTTCACTACTGCATAATATTAAAACCCTCAACTGCTGCACCGGTTTTCCTGAGTTGGCTTTTTCCGGGGACTTAGTCCGAAAATAATTGTGTAAATTTATGTGTGTGTGTTAGTTTTTCTTCCAACGTTTATTTCCTTCGCAGTTTTATTTGTGTAGGATACAATGTGATTGATGCAATACTTACTATAGAAAACAGTAAATTATATGTTAAAAATTAATATAACAATTAGGAGAATTATTTCTAGTTACTGCAATAGGATTCGGGTTTCTGAATTTTAAAATGTAGGTGATGCCACATGACTGTACAAGTCCTGGATCATCTGCCAAGTGTATGGTGTAGATTTAGGGCCGACTGGGCATGATGGATCAAGTGCATCCTCCTCGTCCAATAAGTAAACCACGAGCAATCTCTGAATGGTTGTGGAGATCCATGCAGTGCAATTTGTTGTTGTGGATGCCCATGGCTCTCAACGCTCAAGCTATATGTGTCAATGTAGCCCTCTAGAGGATTAGCACCCTGTATAGGGAGACCAAACCCAATATGGGGACTATCTGCAATCTTGCATAAGATCCAATGCATCCTCTAGCGTTTCAGTACAACAAGTCATTAGAGAAATTGAGTAAATGAGCTTACCTAATCATGGACCACAGGTGGGGACTTCATAATGGCCTGCCCTTCCATAATGGGCTTCGGGGTGTGTCTACTAAACTTCTAATGGGGTTAACCAAGTATCCTATTAGGCGGTTTCTACCTCTAAAGGAGATAATATAGTCAAGGTACATCCATCAAAAGGTGGTGGCATGTGATAGATAGGTGAATGAAGTATGGGATGAGAAGGGGCAGCCCTAGGTCACATGTTGGGGTACAAAGGTAGTTAATAAGAGGGAAGCCCACACTTGGGTTTATAATGTGTGGGAGGGAGCAATCGTGGTACATGAGGTACCCTGGCCTTGATTTTTCCACTCTTAGTTATATGCCTTTTGCCTTTTTATGATTTTCATTGATCAACTTCTCAGGGCTCAAGGGATTAGAGCATGATGTATAAGATATAGCAGTGAATTCCCCCCTTTTAAGGTGGGGTGGTTCATCCCCCACCAGGGGTTGGGACAATCGTGGGTTCCTATATGAGGAAAAAGGCTCATAGAACCTGCAAGAACCAGGGTGATGGCCATGATGATGGGGTAGAGCTCATGTACTAGCTTTTGCCAACATGTTAAATGTTTTTGTCTTGGCCATCTTTTGCATTTTGTGGTACTTTTCTTGTTGAATGTGGCCATATATGCTTTTAAATTTCTTTTCAGCTGCATCAACCTCCAGGCTTCATTCCAGGCCATGACCCAAGGTGTGGGCAAGGGGAATGGGTGAGCTAACCCTATGTGGACCCAAGTGGGAGAAATGATGGACGAAGTAATAATGAATGGAAAGAGAGTAATATAAGCGGATAAGAGAGAGGGACCACGTAGGGTTGCGGGGGAGCACCCCACCCCCCTCGCTGCCACTCCCAATTCATGTTCCGAGCGGTAGTGTGCTCCCTAAAAAAACGCTCCTTGCCTTTTCGGGAGCATTTAGCCTTTTTTGCAACAAAAAAAAAATTGCAGTAATGTTCCAAATGCAATTAGTTTTCAAAGAAACAAATAAGTTTTGAATGGGGCAGCTTAATGATCAAGCCTATGGCCCTAGTATTGATATGTGATTCATGGTAATGTTAAATTCTTAAAGTAAAAAGATGAAAATATCTTCATTTTCATCCTTTTACTTAAATTTTTAACATTACCATGAAATGACTCGGGATGTTTGAGAGTGGTTCCAACCTCATTGGATTTCATATGGAGAAAGTAGAATTTTAGATTTCATTCAAAATCCAGTAGACCTATTAGTTTTTCAGGATTTCAAGATTGGGGGATTGCAATGTTTCCATTGAATTTTGCAATGTATTAGGGTATCGAACTCATATTTAATCAAGAGAACCAATCCCTCTATGTACCTTGATGTTAGTGACATTGGTTGTCGAAGTCCTCTATCATGACCCTCCTAAAAATGTACGCATCACTGAAACAAAATCTTGTCTTGACATGCTATGCTTTTTCTATCTTATGTTAATGCTTAAAGGTTGATATTAATGACAAAGATCCCTATACAGATCCAGAGGTAATGACAAAGATACCTCTAGATATTAATGCTTAGAGGGTGATATTAATGACAAAGGTCCTGATTTTCCAACAAGACTAAAAAATTAGACATTTCTCATGGTGGCAAGAGGCCCAAGCATAAGAAATAGATAATAGACTTACTTGTCTTTTCTAGTTTCTAGTAGTTTTTATAACTATTGACTCTTTCATACTTATTATGATATTTTTTTAAACAATATATGACAATTTAAGTTTAAAGTTTGAAGTTGGCAATTATAACTTGTTAGTAATGAATTATGAATATGATGCTTCATGAAAGTTGAAAGCTGTTTCATTTCATTTCATTTTATAAGATTTCATTTCATATTAGATATTATTTGTTGTAATGGTTACACTTAACTTACAAGTACAACTTTGGTGATCAATGATGATAAATCTTATATATTGAATTTTGAAAGCTTGAAACTTTAAGATTGATGAATCATGGGACTCAATATGTTGTATATTACTATGTTACTAACTTATGGACATGGTTGATGAAGATTATAACTTCTAGATGATTGTTGTTATACGGTTTAATCTATGTTTTTAATGTTTTTTATATCTAATTCATCATTCTACATTTTTTGTTGACATATATGCATCAAAATATAAAAAATATAAACAATATATATATTATATAAAAAACGCTCTGGGATTCGCTCCCAAAACCGGGAGCTTCTGAAAATGTCACTCCCGCTCCCAAGTAACCTTGGGACCATGCAACCAAAATCGGGGTTTCCCATGAAATACCATCCCTGAAACCAAATGGTCAGTGAAAGAGATCCCATGGCACTAGAATCCAAGGTTAATTCCAAAAAGGGGTCTAGGGGACAGAAGCACAGACCTAGCCTATTCTTTCCGCCGAATCCCCCCATTAATCCATACCCAAAAGTGTCCATGATAAGCAAACTACAATACTCAATTTCCAAACAATAAGGCATACCTTTAGATTTGGGAGGCCCACTTTCAAACATATGATCCTGGTAAATGGGCGATGGACCACATGGCTGGCTCAAGTGGTAGAGAAATAGCATAATTAGCTATGTGGTGGATGCAAGGGGCTGTTAGCTGTCAGCTGAGGACCATCTTGGAGAAAAAAAATTCTCTAGGGATATTACCCACAAAATGGTGGGTAACAGGGCATAAATAAAATACTTCAATTTTCACCTTTATTTTACATCAAACTTCATATAACGAGATAAAATAATCAAAATTACTTTTTAGTATGAGGGATATATAAAAATAAAAAATGACCCATGGTTTTAAGAATCCACAATACTCATGTGGAATATAAATGACCCATGGTTTTAAGAATCCATGGTATTCATGTAGAATATAACCTATTTTAGTTTGATGTTATATTTAGATACATAATTAGCTGTAGAAAATAATGCATTGAATCCATGTAGTCTGTAAAGGTAAAACTTTTTTATTGATATGTTCACACCTATTTGGATATGTTCGGAGATGGGGAAAATATTAGGAAAAATGTAATTATTAAATTTTATCTAATATTTTTTCCTACCTCCATCTATTTTTTACTAGGTTATATTGGGTAAAATATAATATTATAATATTCATTTTACCCAATATTTCCCCTTAACTGGTCCACTTGTAATTTTTTTAATATTTGAAGTTTAAAGGTAAACAAACTAAACTATAAAATTAGTAGGGGTGGGGAAATATTGAGTAAAATGTAATAATATTACATTTTAATTAGTATTTCCCTCTGCCCGTGGCCACTTTTGAATGGGTGGGGGTGGTAATAAATATTGGGTAACATATAATATTGTAATATCATATTTTATCCAAGATTTCCCCTCACCCAATTCAATTTTTATTAAAAAAATTCTTTATATTTGAGGTACATAAGTAAACTTAACAGCTATGTAAACATTTCATCTAGGTACTGTAGAGATGTTGTAATCTTTAACATTTTGACTTGGTAAAAATAAAATAAAAAGCATAAAATTAACAACTATATTTATATTTATAATTAATTATAATTAATAATTAAACCAACTTAGATCCATCTTAACTCCGGATCTACCAAGCACCGAGAAGGATTAAATTTCTTGAGATGCAAACTTCTTTTAAAGTGAACATAGATTTGATCCCTCCCGGCACTTGGTAGATCCAGAGTTATCATGGATCTAGGCTGCTTTATTAAACTTTGGCTCCTATTTGTGGTTTTGATACTCAAACAACTTTGAATCTGCTCTTACTAAATTTTAGCAATAATGCATAGAATAATCCTTATCTTTCACGGTAACAATGATTTAATAGAAAACCACGGTAATAAAAACTTCATATAGGTACATCTAGCAATGTGTTCATGAGTAGACAAGCAAGGTAGCCTGCATGCTTTCCATGCGTTTCTTCTTTACTAGTTGTCACTAAATTGATTTTCATGAAATACCATCACAAACAACAATAAATATGCCAAACATAATGGGCAGATATATGTAGTCTAGGGAATTAGTATTTTCAATTATCAAGGAATCTCCACTCCCACCTCACATCATACAGCTATTGTATAGCATGCATGCATTTTATGCATTGGAAATTCACAATGTATTTGAGAAACAAGACAAACAAAACAAGTGAAAACACGATAGTGACTAAGCCAGTTATCAATTCAGAATTGAATATCCTATGTTGAGGGAATATCTTTGCAAACCTGAGTGACATTTGTCCGATCCAAACAATCAATGCAGTTGACTCTCACGATTCCTTTTTGTTCCTCTATAATTTCTCCAGCTGGATTTCTTAAAAAATATCTGCTCCACTGGACCATATTAAATGTTAAAGAAGGACACGGCCTGCCATTGCTTTTATACAAAAAATTTAATGAAAATAAGTTGATAACTTCATGTAAGTTTGACTACCCTTGTCTTTTAAGATCTTCCGCTACTTTCTCATAAAGCAGTTGCAAGCACTCAAAGTGTACGAGTCCACAGATGCGATGGAAATCAAAAGAAACATATCTACAAGGGAAAATGGCACTGAAGCTTGTTAGGAGTGACAAAATATGATCAGCAATATAACCAGAAAGTCAAGATCCTTAAATATAAAAGAAATCAAAATAAAGCACACGTAAAGCATCCTCTGGCATCAGCAATTCAAGCTATGGTGATTTGAAAGAGGTGTCCAAAGAAACTAGGTTGTCAATGAAGTTCTCATTGACACAAGTTCCAATTCTATAAGAAAAATGTGGAGAATTGAAAAGATGCATATTCAATAATTTAACATAAAATGTATGCTAATCGCATGAACCAGAATCCCAATTACTATGAAAGAAGTAAACTATGTAGCCAAACCATGAGAGTCATTCTAAATGATTAAGCTTTTTACAACATCTGCAAGAAAGATGAAATCTCTCGTAGAACTTCCATTCCAGAAAATAAACAAAACATTCTGCAAGAATGACTGAAGCAGTCAAGTCCACCTTATGTGTTTGAGACTCTGCACTGCATCCTCATAGGCAAAGCTTAAGGGACCTTCATTGCCTTGCTGTAGAAAAATTTAATAGTAGTCAGTAGAAGTAAATCTCCCAGATCTTTGACAGTAAAAGATGGTAAGTTTCATTTTTAAATGAAAAAACAAAAAAGAGATAGAGAAGACAGTCTACATTAAGTTCAATTGTTCCCAACTAAGATGATCATTACCCACATATAAGTTCTAAAATTATTGCTAGCTAAATATTCAGGATAAAAATATATTAAAGAATATGACAAGACGCAGTATTCAATATTTCACTATATTGGTCACTGTTGTAAAGGAATAATCCAGCTAAAGTGAGAGTTTAGCTTTTAACTTTCCTGTAATTGTTTTAACTCCACTTTTCAGATTTGACTCTATTGTGGATGCAGTATGTTTCACTCTACATGGAAGAAAGCTCATTAGAATCCTGTGGACGACCAAATACAGAGAGGTTCCTGCATAAATATTTGGCCTCGAAAGATTCACTCATCTTTCTGCCAGACATGCCCAAAATACTTTATTTATTATGAGCTATATTATTTAGCCAGTCAGAATGAACACTGCATCCCGGGAAACCACCATTTAGGCTAGCATTTGCCATGTTTAATTAGCATTCCTCTGCCCAGAAATAGAGATGCATTATAATAATGCCCATCAGTGACCAAAGAGAGGTTAATGTGACCCAAGTGTACATCTAGTGTTAACAGAGAAACAGGAAATGCTTATGGCATCTTCTCTCCAGAAAATGACTAAAACAATGCAAAAATAAGTATAAAAGTGAGGATGAACCAGCCACTATAACACCTCTTCTAGGTTAAAATTGTATTTCACTATCCTTGGGACATCTGACCTCAGTATTGGTATGGATTGGTTGGAAGTTCATTCAGCTTTCTTAGGCTGCTATGGGAAAAGAGTGCTTGGTTTATATGATGCAGGACAGACAATTCAGATCCATGATATCAAGAGGTGTCCCTACATTTCATCCCTGTGATGAAAGTAAATCTTGTTTAGGACAATGATGTCAGTTGTACATATTGGAGGAAGAAGTGAAGAAAAGGGACCCTCTTTAGATCAATACCTGGTTTTATCAGTGGTGCCACAAAATCTAGTAGGCCTTGGAGAGGGAAACCCTACAAGGTATAAACTAGACCTATAAGCAACATTGGGATAATGACCCATTGTCAACACAGCCAAAACCCCCTGCTATTTATGAACTTTCACGAGTGGGAGGACTCCCAATACAAAAGAGATCACATATAATAGGTATTCTAGGCTTAAAGTATGAAATCATGTCGCTAGGAGCTCTTGAAGAAGCTAATTTTGGTTCAAGGATTCACAACGAAGCAATACGCTTTCTATGAAGAGACCTAGAAATAAGGGCACAAGAGCTAGGGTTTGATAGATTTGATGAGTGCTGGAGCAACTCAAGGTCAAGGCAAGGAGAAAAGGTTTCTTACAATGAATGTTAGCTAAGCCAAGGCTCACGAAACGTTCAATAAAGTCCGTAAGTTGAGGGAAAAAAAACTAGGGTTTCCCTCTTAGGGCAAGAGAATTTATGCATTAAATCAAAGTGGATGTCCACCAAATTGATAGGTTTTGTGGCAAATCCTACCTACTTGATGTTTAGGCTCTCCAACCACCAAAATCCTCCCTGCCAAGAAATTTGTACCAAGCCCTAGATTCCTTCTCTAGCCTTGAAAGAACTAAATTTAGGAGAGAGAAAATATGGAGAACAAGTGAAAACATTTTGGACTAGCGCCTTGTCCATTGGCTATACAGAATCAAGGATGTGATAGATTAGCTAATCTTGCTTTTGAGGAGGTCGAAATTTGACGCCCTAGCAACAAATTTCAAGCATTTACCCACTAAATGAAATAATGGAGTTTTATGGGAGAGCTACTAGGAGTTCACCACTAGGGCAATTCTTAACATGTTGTGTATGAGTAATGCACGCAATATTCACCTAGCTGGCATTCAATTGATCTTCAATAAAATTAGGGCTCAATTTAGCATGAACTAGAATCAATAATTCCATACATTAGACATAGAAAATAGATCTTCGACAATTACAATTACTTACAAGACAATGTGCAAGAAATTCATCCATTAATCCAAAGAATTCTTAGAGCCCCATGGTGTAAGTGTCCCATCCTCCTATGCCATAGTTCATTCAAATCTTTTTCCCCACTACTACCTATCAGTGCCATTGGAGATTCTCGCTGTAATTTATACAGCCTGTTACTTCTGACTCCAATCTAGACCTTGTTTTTCCAACTCAGGTGTTTGACATATACTTTCTCCTTAATGAAGAAAACATCATAACCCTTGTTTTGAAGCTGAGATATAGAGAGTAAGTTCATCCCCAATCCTGGCACATGCAACACATTGGTTTCTCGAAGTCGATCCCCTGCTTCTATTTGAAAGACTACAGTACCTCTTCTTACGGGGGTACATTTTGACTTATCTCCCATGGTGATCTGGAAGTTCATCCTTTCTTCTTGATAATTTGAAAAACATTCTCGTATTCCTGTCATATCCCAAGAAGCTCCACTATCTATATACCAAACTTCAAAGGAGGCAAAACTCGCTAGGCAAGCGTTTTCTTCTTCCAATCTGGAAGCTAACATAGAATAATCATGATCCATGTTCTTCGTGCTCTCTTCTTTCTCTGGAGATCTGCGTGACTCCTATGAGTTGATGCCCCGACATCATGCTCCTGACTCATAGCAGATTCTTTAATCCTATTGCCCGATCTCTGCTCTGATACCATGTGAAAATTTCTAACACGAAATTCTCCTACAGTAACTGATTTATTTCTCCTACTTATTTTCCACAATAAGTTATTTACAAAACCCTTCAATAAACATTAAAATATATTCTGTTGCAGTTATCACATAATAGCATAGAGAAAATAACACTGATATACAAGCACAAGAATCAATCACATCAACACAGTTATTTTTGGACAATTGTCCCCGGAAAAACCCAATGCGGTAAAACCGGTGCAGCAAATGAGGGTTTATTTATTAATCTTCAGCAACAATCTCTTTACAAACAAAAATTCTACAAAATATTGAGACACTTCTGAGAGAAAACAACTAAGACAATTTTTCTCCTCCTCTTGGAGAAGTTCTGACACCTTGGAGACCCTCTACCCTCCTTTGCGTCACTTCTAGGTTAGCTTGCGTGAGGATCGTCTCTCCAACTATGTTGTCTCACTTATCTTCCCTCTGCGTTGTCTCTCAAATGCCCTGCGTCACCTCTTCCTCAATCTCTGACTGATGCTGATACCCTCCTCTTCCTTCACCCTGTTACTCTCCCTTTGAAATCGAACTGCTCCTTGAGAATCGATTTCCCTCGAGTGACTGAGTATTTTCCCAATGAGTATCCAAATCAACGTTGCAGTAAGCGTCCCGCCCCCCCCCCTCGGTTCTAAGGCCTGAAGCGCGTCCCATACAGATTCGTACAGGAAGCATCCCCGGAAGCGCGCTTCCAAAATTCGGAAGCGTGCTTCCACCTGTTTTGGATGCTTCCTGGAAATTTTTGAAGCTTTCCTCCGAAGCGCGCTTCGGCCATACAAAGCATGGCGCTTCGAAGGGTGAAGTGTACGCTTCCCGTACGATTCCGGAAAAGCGTCGCGTGAAGGGAAGAAATGCGATATTTTTTTTTTTTTTAATTTTAGCTGACTTGGCATAAAGCGGGTGGGTCCACCTTGGGTTAGGGTGAGGTTAGGGTGAGGAATGAAGGGAATAAAGCCCCCATTCATTCCTCATTTGCTCACTTTGAGTTTATGAGAGTTGAAGAAGAGAAGAGAGGAGAGAAGAAGAGAAGAGAGGAAAGGAGAGAAGAGAGGAGAGCTTGGAGGAGTGAAGGAGGAGGAGCTAGGAGAAGGAGGAGTGAACGAGGAGGAGCTAGTGGAACATGCATGGAGGGGCTACTCCACTTCTACAGACTTTGGCATTGCGGGTGCTATCCATTGTTTTAAAAAACGGGCCCCTCCACTTCTACAGACTTTGGCATTGCGGGTGCTATCCATTGTTTTAAAAAACGGTCGTTTCAATACCGAAACGACCGAGTTGATCCGAGTCGATGCCCTCAGCCATGACTCGGCCTTTGAAACGGTACGTTTGGCCGAGTCAGCTCAGCCGTTTCCGTATTGACTTGGCCGAGTCACAGAAAGCCGGCCTAGAACACGTTAAAACAACGATTTAATATTTTTTTATGGATTTTTAAGGTGTTTTCTGATTGGTTTGGACTCCAAGGTGTTATATGAATTTGATAAATGTCATTTGGGGTCCATTTCCCCCTCCCAAACCCTATTTAACACACTCAACTGCTCTCATTCTCTCACAGCAATCTTATGCATTTGAGTGAGAGTCTTCTTTGAGAGTTAGCGAGCAGTTCTTGAGCTTGTTTTTGGAGCAGCAGTGAGGAGTCTTGGAGGAGCATTGTAGCTCGAGTGAGGAGCTTCTTGGGCAGCCATTTGGAGCAGCATTGAGGAGCTGATTCTTGGAGCAAGCTTGAGGAGGCAGTTT
>APFE031228006.1:49037-74744 GCA_000404065.3 Pinus taeda
TTTTTTTTTTTTTTTTTTTTTTTTTTTTAATTTTCAGATTGTTTGCTTTCATTTCCTAGTCAAAAAATGGCACCTAGAGCAAGAGATCCTACTTGGGCATATGTTGAAATGGTTGATAGTCAAATGCAATGCAAATTTTGCCATAGGAAAATTAAGGAAGGTCCTGGGGGCATTAATAGGCTGAAACAACACTTGGCAGGGATTAGAGACCAAATTACCCCATGTACCTCACCAGAAATTGGGGAGATTAGGAAGCATTTGTTGGCGAGCTTTGAGAAATTTAAAGAAGATAAGGCTAGGCAAAGAGACATACAGGCTAAAATTGGGAGGAAGAGGGAGATACAAAAAATGATGGCTACCAACCCCCATTATGATTTTGAGGGTTCTTTCTCTATCCCTCAAACTGATACATCCAACCCTTTCCAATATCTTCCTCCCTCTTTTGGTTCTGTTCAAGATAAGGGAAAGGGTAGAATGAAAAAGGGTGATGTGACTATCAAAAGTTATTTCACTCCCTCCTCTCCATCAGATGCACATGGTCCTGAAGTTAGTAAAACTCAAAAGCAGCCCACTTTAGATGACCATTGGAAGAAAGAATTGAGGAAGACTGCTTGTGAGTACATAGCTAGATGGTGGTATGATGCTGATATCCCCTTTAATGCTGCTCGTTCACCATATTATGAGCCTATGTTTGATGCCATACATGCTGCTGGAAAAGGTTTCAAAGGCCCTATTATGCATGAGCTAAGGGGGTTTCGTTTGCAGAAAGAAATTCAATCCATTAATGAGTATTTGCAAGAGTTCAAGGACTCATTGGCAAGAACAGGGTGTACCATCATGTCAGATGGATGGACTGATCAAAGAAACCGTACCATCATAAAATTTCTTGTCTTCTGCCCACAGGGAACCATGTTTTTAAAATCAGTTGATGCATCTGATAAGGTAAAAGATGGCCACTTGTTGTTTCAGCTATTGGATCAAGTTGTTGAGGAGGTGGGGGTGGCTAATGTTGTTCAAATCATCACAGATAATGCCTCTAACTATGTTCTTGTTGGTAAACTATTAGAGGAAAAACACAAGACCATCTTTTTGACCCCATGCGCTGCACATTGCATAGACCTCATGCTTGAGGATATTGGAAAATTAGATTGGGTCAAAAACACTATAGATCATGCCAAAAGCATAACAAAATTTATCTACAATCATACATTGATTTTGAGCCTCATGAGGAAACACACTAGGGGCAAGGATATTATTAGGCCTGCCATCACTAGATTTGCTACACATTTTTTGACATTGCAATTTATGCTTTCCCAATATAGAAACTTGCAAAAGATGTTTTCCAGTGATGAATAGAATCAAAGCAATTGGTCCAACAAACCGGAAGGCAAAGAATTGAAAAGGAAAGTCTATGAAGAAACTTTTTGGAGAAAGGCAGCAGAGATTGTGAAGCTTGTTGAGCCACTAGTTAAGGTGTTGCGGTTGGTGGATGGGGAAAGGTTGGATATGGGCTTCATTTATGAGGCTATGGATCAAGCAAAGGAGCAAATAAAGACGGTATACAAGGATAGAGTGGCAAAGTATGGGCCCATTTGGGCAATCATTGATGAAAGATGGAACAATCAACTCCATCGCCCTATACATGCAGCTGGGTATTTTTTGAACCCACGGTATCATTATAAAGCTAAGGAGTTAGGAGCTTTGAGGGGGGAGGTCAGAGATGGACTGATTGATTGCATTGATCGCATGATCCCATTGGAGTCTGATCAGCTGGAGATACACCGAAGGTCACAACCTTCAGCAATGCATCAGGTACCTTTGGGAAGAACCTAGCAAAGATTGCAAGAGAAGCAGATGAGCCAGGTAAACAAAAATTTCAATTTTCAAATTCTTAATAGTTTTACTTTTTTTTTTAAAGTTTGTTAAATCGTTTATAATTTGAAAGTTAGATATAATTTGTAATTTTGTTGAGCTAACTCATTACACTCCTATGTTTGCAGCACAATGGTGGGAGGCCCTTGGTGGCCATTGTCCTGAATTGCAAAGGTTTGCAATTCGTATTTTGAGTCAAACTTGTAGTGCATCTGGGTGTGAGCGCAATTGGTCTGTCTTTGAGAGGATTCACACAAAGAAGAGAAACCGTTTGGATAAAAAACGGTTAAATGATCTAGTTTATGTCCAATACAACCTCTGGCTCAGACGAAACCATTTGCTAAACAAAAGACCTGATTCAGATCCCATTGTGTTGGAAGACATTGATCCAACGTCAGATTGGGTAGTGGAGAGTTGTCCAACAGAGTTTGATCCTGATGAGGATATTGATTTAGATTTAGATATGGAGACATCAGTTGAAGTTGAACATGCTCTTCAACTTCAGCTTGTTCAGTTGAATGCAGATCCACCAGCCTCAGTCTCACAGCCAGCAAGGACTCCAGTTGTAGGTGCTTCCTCTGCTCAGCCACGACAGAAGCGCAGCCGCATATCTACTCTATCTCAACTTGCATCTGCTGCAGTTGCACAGCCTGCTAGTGGTACCACTTCTGCAGTTGCAGTTGGAGATGATGATGATGATGAAGAGCCATGGGGCCCCCTGCCTAACTCTGATGATGATGATCCAGAGATTGATCGACATGATCTTGGCTCCTCTGGCAGTGGCTACTAGCCAGTAGTACTAGTACTGGAGTCTGGTCACCGTCACAGTTTAGTTTTGTTGTAGAGGCCATTTCTAGCCTCCTTGGTTATGTGTTTTTTGTTTTGAGTCTTTGATCATGTATGACAGTTGACTATGTATTGCCATTGGGTACCATTTTGATATAATGGATTGGTTCATGAGCCTACTTTAATCATATGTTGTCTTCCATCTATATTATAATGCTGTGTGTTTGGAAACATGAATGAAAATCTTTAAGATTATGTTTAAAATCTTCAAAATTATGTTTTTTTATAAAAAAATTAAATATTTAATGTATTTTTTACAACAACCGAGTCATTGAAATCGAGCCGGCCGAGTCGGAGTCGAATTCGGAGTTTTAAAACTATGTTCTCAACAAGTCCAAGCTTGTCCTTGAATTATACAAACTTTTCTCTACACAAAGGCTTTGTAAGAATATCAGATATTTTCTCATCAATAGAGACATACTGAAGCTTTACTGCTCCCTTTTGTACCATTTCATGAATGAAGTGGTGCTTGATCTCGATGTGCTTCGACCGATCATGGAAAATTGGATTCTCTGTCAGCTTCACACGACTTTGATTCTCACAATATATCTCGGTCAGTTCCAGCACCTGATCAAATAGTCCTACGAGTAACTTTCAAAGCCAAACTGCGGCACAGCTCACTAAGTTTGCTGCAATGTATTTTTCCTCGGCAGTGTTGAGTGCAACAGATGTTTGCTTCTTGCTCATCCATGAAATCATATCAGGGCCCAAACTAAAGCAACCTTCGGATGTACTCTTTCTGTCTTCATCACTCCTTGCTCAATTTGCATTTGTATATCCCTGTAGTTTTATATCACCGCTTGAGACATATCTCAAACCATAATCAACTGTACCACGCAAATATCTCAATACATGCTTTGCTATAATCCAATGATCATGTGTTGGTTCTACTTGGAACTGGCTCAAGGTGTTTATTGTAAAGCAAATGTCCGGCCGGTATTAACCAAATACATCAGTGACCCAATCAGCTTTCGGTATATGGATGTATCTACCAAATCTGACTTAGTGTCTCTCAACTTTCTCAGATTTGCTACCATGGAAGTTGCCATCATTTTACATTCCATCATCCCAAACTCCTACAAGATCTTGATAATATACTTGTCTTGACCAAAGAAGATTTCACCAGGCTTCTTCTATACTTCTAGTCCCAAATAGTAAAGCATCAACCCAAGATCCTTCATATTGAATTCAAAAGCCACCCCCCTCTTCCACCGAATAATGAGATGCTCTACACCTATTAGAAATAAGCTATGTTACCAGATTCATGGGGGTAAGATGGCAAAACCACTAATCCAAGACCAGAAACGAGTACAGATACGGATCCAGCTGGATCTGTGGAGGATCTGCCATGCATAGGGTTCTGGAACGTATCTGGAATTTTCAAACCATTTCGAAACGTTTTAGCTAGCCCGGGCTCGAATCTAATGGTTTTGGAGGTGGATTCGGCAACAACAAACGCATGAAATAGGAATCACACAATTTATTGTTTGACTTTCTACATTTTGGCAGTTTGTTTGGGAAAAATCTCATGGAAAATTGGGCAGCTTTTAAATACAACTGTTCTTTTGTCCATTGTAATAAGAGACAGAACAACCACGGAAAATAGCACAAACACTGAGTGTGGTCGACAAACATTGTGAGTGTGGAGACGAGAGCGAATGTGAGGGCAATGGGACTGGACCGCAAAGTGGCAGACGGGACAGTAGCACTCGAGTGTGACAACGAGGGCCATGAGAGCAAGGGCAACGGCACTGGAGCGTTGTGCAAAAGCGATGGGCTTGGAGTGCTACATTGTGTAAAGGGCTTTGTATCGTGTCCATACTATTGACCATACTGTTGAAAAATAAGACGTATGTTTTAAATTTTAAACTTTATTTATAACTACTTTAGAATGTAGTTTATAATTATTTGTATATAATATAACTATAATTTAAATCGATATTATTATAATATTAAATATATTTAATGTGATATGTTCATTTAATATTTAAGTATAGATATATCAAGAATATAAATTATAAACATAAAATAATACAAATTAATTTAAATTATGGTTTAAAATATAGTCATTTAAAAAAATAAATATAAATAATTTTAATTAAATATTGCTCAACTATTTAGAATATTATACTATCAAATATAGTTATATTATTTAATTTCGTTATCATATTAAATATTTACATTTAATAAATATAGTCAAAATATTAAATATTTAAATTATTTAATAGTTAACCTATATTTAAAATTTAATAGCTATAATTTAAACTATCATATATTATGCTAAATAATTATAATTTAAAATAATATAAACTATAAATTATAAAAGCTTTTCTATAGTGTTTTAAGAATGTTTTTTTATATTCAACGCTAATGTTGTTATTCATGAATGGTTTTGACTTTGAACTTCGAATATGTTTTTTAAAATTAAGAAAATGTTATTATATATTTTTGTACTGGTCGTATCCTTGTTGTATCTGAACCCTGACTTTTCAAAAATTTGGCGGATCTATATTTGAATCCGTATCCGTATCTTTTTCCGTATCTTGGTAACTTAGGAAATAGGTCATCAACATACAATAATAAAATCATAGGTTCATTCTTTTCAACCTTGATATATAGATTGGGATCAGCATTCCTTTTGGACAAACCGAGTATTGTCAGGTAGCTGTCAATTCGAGAATACCATGTTGTAGGTGCTTTCTTTAGTCCATAAAAGGCTTTCTTCAATTTTCAGATGTGACTCTTTTCCATTAACCTCAAAACCTTGTGGTTGTTCTATGTACACTTCTTCCTCAATCACGCCATTGAGGAAAGCAGTCTTTACATCCATCTAATGTAAATTCCAACACATAGAAGAAGCAACAGAAATAATAGATCTAATGGTAGTGTACCCAGCAACTAGAGAGAAAGTCTCATCGTAATCCTCTCCCTCTTTTTGGGAGAACCCTCTAGCCACAAATGTCGCTTTGTACTTGTCAATATTTCCATCCACTACATGTTTGATCTTGTACACCCATTTGGAGGTCACAATTGATTTCCCTTCAAATCTAGGCATAATCTCCCATACATCATTCTTCATAATCGATTGGTATTCTTCCAACATCACATCCATCCAAAATTGCTAGTTCATTGGTTCTTCAAAGGTGGAAGGTGCAGAATCAATGAGATTAGTCATCAATGTTGAATATCTAGAATACCTCTTCAGTCTCTTCCTTTCCCTGAAGGTGCCACATGGTGCTCCATGTCCTTCGTCTTCCTACAAAGTAAATCTAAGCCAAGTTGGCCTTTTCCTTATTCAAGGAACAACAACTGAGCCCACTGGATCGCTAGGCCCTTCTAGCTCTTCTTGATGATCTATGGGCTATTCTGCAGGATTAGACAGACTTTAACCTTCTTCATTAGGGGCTTCATGTTCTTCATCATCATCAGAGTCCACTAGAACTTCTTTAGATTTACAATAGGCAACATTCTCATCAAAGGTCATGTCCTTGCGCACTTCAACCCGTCATTGTCCTAGAACATAGATTCTAGAGGCCTACGATGACTCACTGTATCCAATGAATATTCCTTTCTTTCTTGACAGCTCTAGCTTCTTTCTCTTATCTTTAGCTACATGGATATATACTGGAAAACCAAATATTCTCAAATGTCCAACCTGCGGTTTCTATCTAGTGAATGCTTCTTCAAGAGTTTTGTCTTCCAAAATTCGATGAGGACTTTTATTTTGAATATAAACAATAGTCATAGATGCTTCACTCCACAGAAACATAGGCAAGTCTTGATCATGCATCATTGCCTTAACAAATTTTTCAATTGTTCTCTTCTTTCTTTCAGCAACTCAATTTTGTTGTGGATTCTAAGGGCTCTCAACTACCTCTTGACCCCATCTTCTTTACAAAAGGAAACGAGCTCCTTGGAAGTATATTCTCCTCCATTATCTAATCTCAAAACCTTGATTTTCTTCCCCTTCACGTTTTCTACTTCAGCATTGAATTCCTTAAACTTGTTAAAGACTTCATCCTTTGTCATCATGAAGTAAATCCATGTCTTGCGAGAGAAATCATCAATAAAGGTTACATAGTACAAAGTGTTAATTTTCCATTGTTCTATGTTAACACAATCACTTAGCCCAATTCTTTCTTCAATTAGCAATCACTTTCAAATCAATTGAATATTCCAATAACAAATAGCAATTGTAGATAGAACAGTAAATCCAACGAACAATAGAGGATAGCCAAGAGCAATAACAAGAGACACAATATTTGGTCAAAACCCAGGGAAAACCCTTTCAAAATTCTTCTTCTATTGGATTGTCATCAAATGTTTAGCAGAGAGACAATGTTCCAATTCATTAATAAAAGAGTCAAAGGTCAACATCTTTGACTATCCAAATCTACTCACCAATATCCAATGAGAGATAAGCCCAAAAGTCAAATCTGATCCAAAGTCAAAGTTTGCACTTTTTGGTCAATGCCAACAACAGTGAAAGATGCCTTAACCAATCAACATTCAACAGTCAAAGACGCTTTAAATCAGCTCGGTCAACAATCAAAATATTCAACCTTCCTCACTGGTCAAAGTCAAGTCAAAACAATCCCAAAAGAGCTTGGTCAAAGGATAGAGAAAGTTGCGATCAAACTTCAATCAACAAACCTATGGTCGCCCCAAGTCAACTCGCCCAGAAAAGTTCGATCTCTCCACCAAGAAATTTGCCCTCTAGAAATCGAAATTTAGCAAGTCAAACCAAGTCAAAATGCCAAGTCAAAGTTGGTCAACAGTTGGCCAAACTGTCCAAGCAGAAAAGTCAACGCAGATTTCAGATTTAGCCTCCTTCCCTTCGCACGTGTGAGCTTAACTTCCTTGCTTTAGACCTGTACAAACCAATCACAAGAAGAGAGAAAAGAAGAGGTGTGATGATGATGCCCAATTGAGATTGCCTTGATGTGTACTTTACACGCATCTTGCGAGACCCAATTATAACTTTAGGCCAACCAGAGCTTTTGTGCACTTATGGGTTTTCCATAAAAATAGTATTTTGCCTTGACCAAATGAAATTCTCCCAAGGGCAAAAAGGGTCTTCTCTAGATGAGGAAGGTTGTCCCAAGGAGGTAATTTGTCCCTAACCTGCCAAATTAACACTCCCTCTCAGCTAGGGACAAATTTCAGACTAAATCATGAATCTCATCTCAAAATTTTGTCATCGTCATCACGAAGCCAAGTCATATCTCATTTTTGTTCATCTGTTGAACACTCTCAAATCTAAAGAAGAAGAATCATCATAGGGGAATTCAAGCTACCACCCTCTATCCAATGACAATAGGCGAGATACAACTTACCAAGCAAGGATCACAACCATCTTATTGTCTAATGACAACAAGCGAGATACAGCTTCCATGAGAGGTAAGGATCACATCTATCCTAACATCCAGTGACAATGTGCGAGATACAACTTACCAGGAAAGGATCACAACCATCTTGCTGTCTAACAAGAGAGATACTACTTGCTATAAAAGGTAAGGATCACATCCATCCCATTGTTTACAGAGCTTTTCACATTGACCCTCAAGAGTCGAGTGGTAAAACACCTGCATCACATCACTTGAGCGAGATACCACTTGCCATGAGAGGCAAGGATCATAACCATCTCATGTCATCTCAACCCATTAGCCAGATGGGGAGGAATAATCCCAACAAGCCTAGCTTGTGGGTAGGATGCGAACTGTGGTATACTCTGTCTAGTCCAATCAAGATAAGGGTGAGATACTCAACTTGCCATAAATGACAAGGATCATACACACCCAATAGTGACAATATGCAAGATACGACTTATCGCAAGGGGTAAGGATCACAACCATCTTATTGTCTAGAGATCCCTCAACCCCGAGATCTCTATAGCTCAATTCCTCACCCTAGAAGCAAAGATAGTGGGAAAGAGCATATCTCAGTGTCCTCGATCAGCTTGGACCCTTACCCGAGAGGGTCACATCCATCAGTGCAAGTTTCTTTCTAAAGACCAAGAACTTCCCTATCGGCAAAGCCTTGGTAAGAATGTTTGTTATCTACTCACCAGTCGAAATGTGGTGGAGTCTCACTACTCCTCTCTACATCATATCTCGTATATAGCAATACCTGATCTCAATATGCTTGGACTTGTCAAGAAACATGGGATTCTCTGCCAATCGGATCCCACTCTTGTTGTCGCAATATATCATTGTTGTATCCAACACCACTGAAACAGCTCTCCAAAGAACTTCATCAACCATACAACCTCACAGCTCGCCATGTTGGCAACAATATACTCAGCCTTTGCAGTGCTAAGGGAAACAAACTTCTACTTCCTACTCATCCAAGATATCATGGAAAATCCAAGGCTAAAACAACATCCTGTGGTTCTTTTCCTACCAATAACATTTTCAGCCTAGTCAGCATTAGTACATCCATGCAACCTTACATCTCTGAAGGTATATCGCAGACCAAGATAAATCATTCCATGCAAATATCTCAGCACATGCTTGGCAGCAACCCAATGTGGATGAAGAGGCACTGTCATGAATTGGCTCAAAGTGTTAACTGTAAAACATATGTCTGGCCAGTGTTCACAAGGAACATCAATGCCCCAATCAATTATCGACACTTAGAGTCATTTGCCAAATCAAGTCCTGCAGCATCTCCACATAACTTCTGGAAGTTCATCTCCATTGGTGTGGCCATAGACTTGCATTCTCCCATTCCAAATCTTTCCAACAATTTTACAACACATTTTCCTTGAGAAACGTAAATCTCTTTGGGCTTTTGCCACACTTCTAGTCCCAAGAAGTAATGCATCAATCTAAGGTCTTTCTTTTCAAACTCAGACGCCAACTACCTCTTACACTCAAGCATCAGAGGCTCACTACCTACCAAGAATAAATCATCAACATAGAGAACCGAAATGGAAGGCATACCTTGCACCACTTTAAAGTAGAGGTTCGGGTCAACATTGCTTCTCGTGAATCCAAGCTTCACCAAGCAGCCATCAATGTGGGATACTAGGCTCTGGGGGCTTGCTTCAAACCATATAATGCCTTCTTCAAACTGCAAATGCTAATCTTCCTGTCATGTACTTCAAAGCTTAGTGGTTGCTCAACGAATACTTCTTCTTGTAGTACACCATGAAGAAACACAGTCTTCACATACATCTAGTGAAGAGTCCATCCTTGACTAGCAACAAGGAAACCAATTGATCTAATGGTGGTATAACAGGCAACAGGTGAAAATATATCATCATAGTCTTCTCCCTCTTTCTGGGAGAAACCTCTAGCCACGAACCTCGCCTTATATTTCTCAATACTTCCATCATCTCCATGTTTGATCTTGTACAACCATTTTCATGTCACGACAAATTTTCCTTTAGGTCTCGAAACAACATCCCACACATCATTCTTCATAATGGCTTCATATGTTAGACCATGGCATACTTCCAAACCTGATCTTTCACTGCTTCTTCAAAAGTGGGAGGTTCATCCTGTATGATGGAGCTCATAGTTACAACGTATCCCTAGTACCAACATGGCTTCTTGTCCTCTCTAAAGTTTTCTCTGCTAGCGGCATGTCTTTCAGCGTCCTATAATGTATCATGAAGCCAAATGGATCTCTTCCCAACAGGGGGATCACTTGGAGGAGTATCCAAGGGGTCCATAGGCTCCATGGGACCATCCACAAATTCTTTCTCAAGCTCAGGCATAGAAGGGTCATCTAGAAGGTCCATGTCATCATCCTTCTTCTCAATGGGAGGAGGAGGAGGAATATCCCTTTCTTTTCCAAGGATAGCATCTTCGTCGAAGGCGACATCCCTACTAAACTCGATCTTCCTTTGACCAAACACATATTCTAAAAGCTTTAGAATTATCACAATATTCGACAAATGTACCTTTCTTTCTAGTAGCTTCCAGCTTGTTCCTTTTGTTCTTTGGCACATGAAAGTACAAGGGGCAGCCAAATATCCTCAAATGACCATCATCCAGGACTTGATGAGGAATCCTATTTTGAACATAGACCATTGTTTTAGTGGCTTCTCCCCAAAGGAACTTCGGCCACTTTGATCATGTAACATGGTTTGGGCAACCTCCATGATGCTCCTATACTTCCTTTCATCCATGCCATTATGCTTGGGATTATAGGGTACAATGGTCTCCTTCTTAATTCCAGGCTTCTTGCAAAATCCAACAAACTCATTAGAAGTATATTCTCCACCATTGTCAGACCTGAAGACCTTGATCATTTTCCCTGTTTGATTCCCTATCAATGCCTTAAAATCCTGGAACATATCAAAAGCTTCATCTGTGTGCTTCAAATAGAATATCCATGTCTTTCGGGAGAAGTCATCCACAAAGATTATGTAATATAGATAGCCTCCCAAAGATTTTACCGACATGGGAACACATAGATCAGAATGGATGAGTTGAAGAATATCATTGGTCTAGGTTCTGCTCGAGGGGATTGGTCCCCTAGACTTCTTTCCACTGCCACATCCCGGACATACTCCATCATGATTAGATTGAACCTCAAGTATTCTAGATACCATCCTTCTTACTTTGGGCCGGGCTTCATAACGTAGATGATGAAACCTTCAATGCCATATCTCATTTTGATGATTCTTGCCATGCACTAGAGATCACAACGATCTTCCATTGACTCTATAGAGTCCTTCAATTCTAAATCCTAGGGTGAAAGCATCCCTCATGCAAGATTCCATGGGCCAGGTAAGGAACTTTCCTCTTATAAAGGCAACTCTCATTCCTTTGTCTTCCAAGGCAAATATAGATACTAAGTTCTTCTCTAGTCCTAGAACATACATCACATCATGAAGAAGAACGGTTTCCCCATAGTCCAAATGAAATTTGACAAAACCAAATCCCTTCACAGGATAAATGGAATTGTCTCCAAGGATCATCTTTAGATTAGTCTCCATCAACTTTCTTTTAGCTACATCAACCTCTGAGGCCAAGTTTCTAGGCCTTGACTCAAGGATGTGAATATAGTCCCAATGACCAATCACTACTAACAATTAACCTAAAGAATGGATATGTGCAATCGAGAGAGATGGAAAGTGGTAAGTATAGATTACCTTAGACAAGCTATATCAATCAGTGCCTCCCCATTAGTGCCCTTGACTCAAGGATGTGAATATAGTCCCAATGACCAATCACTACTAACAATTAACCTAAAGAATGGATATGTGCAATCGAGAGAGATGGAAAGTGGTAAGTATAGATTACCTTGGACAAGCTATATCAATCAGTGCCTCCCCATTAGTGCCCTTCCTAAATCGTGCGCCTCTGTAATATTCCTAACCCGGAATATTCCTCAAACCCTAGCGAAAACTCCAACCAAATACGTGCAAATGATATAAAAACCCAGAAGTGATAAAATAACAGTGGAACAGCATATAATAATGTAAACTGGAAATATAAGCAAATACACAAGAAATGCAGCGAGAAATGCTAAGCTATTTTATTATACTGAGCAATAAAATGAGTACAAGAGGTGAACAGACAGATGGCACCTCGACTTGCACAAGGCAAGTGAAGAAATACTCTCAGAATGACAAGAATGGCCTCTCTGCGTGGATGTTGCTGCTGTGCTGCTACTGCTAGAAAACAAATGATGATTTGGGGCTGCTCCCCTCCTTGGAAAAAGCTGAAACTATGGATTCGGGCTCTACTCAAGAAACCCAGAAAGCTTTCCTGGAATGGCTGACCCCCGAAAAACACCCCCATGGGGTTCTGCACAGTTCCTCAATGCCCTGCGCTGCCACTAAAGAAACCCCTCTAAACACTGCCTGAAACCCTGCCAAAAATCCTCTAATGACACAAGAGCTAGACCCCCACTCAATCACCCAGCATAAATCCACCTGCAAACCCCAATCCAGCACTGCAACCAAAAAGAATTGCGTCCCTCTCTAAGTGTTGGGAAGTCCTCCAAAACATTGATGAAACTACTGCTGAAACGCTGATAAACTACTGCTGAAATGCCAATGAAAGTACCTCGCCCGAGCAGGCACTCGAAGTCCCCCAGGGCTAAGGGTGAGATCTGCGAACAGAGACACTCAATGCACTAAACAGTGCTGCAGACTAGCTAAACAACCAGTGTGCTCAGAAGTCGAAACGACTAACTCAAAATGCACACAACCGAATGATCCAAATGAGGGGGTTTCTCTCTCTTTTATAGCCTTTTCCCCTCTCAATCCCAAGGCTCACCTCCTCCTGCGGGATTCCCCTCTTGCCATGTGTTCCTTCCCTCCTACGCAGTTCCTCCATGTGTCTGCGTGGGCTCCATTTCTGCATCCCCCTTTGGCCCCCTTGGCTCCCCTTTAAGTCACAACGTTGTGCTACCTAGGAAATGACTTTTATTTATTTATTCTAAAAGTGAGTTATGTCCACCCTTCCTCACTTTTTATTTACAAATAACTATAAAAGGCAAAAATTGAACAAAATCGAATATTCCAATTAGCCATGGCTAATTAGGAATTTTACAGCCTCAAAGGAAGTACCATTGGACTAGAGTCAAATACTAACCTCCCAAGTGAAGTCTGAGAACAAAGATACAATTGAGACTGGAAAATCATCCAGTTTGCCCCATGATCCATATCAATATGCCAATAACATTAAATGAAAGCACAAGAGTGCAAGAATGGTTAGAGTACTTGTTGAGAGATGACCCACCTTCCTTTGAGAAGCATGTCAGATGTGAGAGAAATCTGATCGGAGCAATGTGTGGAGAACTCTACGATATTGTTATGTACTAACAATCATGGGGTTGTTGGCTATCAAATGAGCAGAACAATTTTCTCCTATGGGTTAACCACTTTAGGTGGGTAGCAGGCCACTATGAGTCAAATCCACCCCCTTGAGGGCAAATTATGTAATGTAATTGTAATATTCTATGAAAATTTCTTAGTCTCCAACCTATGGATGACTAGAAAATTACTTTCCTAGAGGAAGAGTCAAACTAGTCGTTAAAGAAAAAACTACAAAGGCTAGCCTCTCCTCCAGATTAAGGTTGTTGTTTAGTGAGATCATTCATGCCATAAAAAAAGAACTCATTTTGCAAACCTTTTTCAATATACATTGTGCAAGGATTCGTGTTGTAATAGGCCTTATCATAAAAATCTTCCATAATAAGTAAGATTACACAGTAATTGGAGGGATGATATGTTGGCGGGCTACATATCCACGCGAAAAAGGCACCAGTCTTGGTACCCATGAGAAGTGGGTGACCCCTAGGAGAAACATTTCTCCTATTCACCTCTTCCAGCTGACAACCATCTATTGAAAACCCTGGGGCATCCTCTCTATAGATAGTTACTTCTTATGATTTTTATTACTTTAGTCTTTTTATTGTGATCCTTTCTAATCATAAAGCAATTACACACAGGAGATCAACAGTAAAAACAAAATTCCATAAGGATCATTAAGAGATAGCCACACAATAACACAAGAGTTTATCCTGCAAAAACCCATATGAGCGAAAAACCCAACAATCATTTCCTTATAGAATCAACTCAACAAGAGAGACATGAAAGTCAAGATGAAAGACAATTAACCAGCATGAATGACAAGTTCAACCTCTCACCAAGAACCAAGTCAGCCCTCACAAAACTATCCACAAAGTGTCATTGAATAACTCCGCTAAGAGCTGAAACAGGTCTGCTCCAAAGCCCTGAAAATTCAGCCACTGCCTCAACCACAGAAGTTCGGTCCTGACCATTGATGAACCACAAGAAATTTCGGACTTTGTCTCAGAAAGATACCACAGAAACTTGCAAAGATCTTGGCCTCCTATACTTGTTTGACCGAGGGCTTTCGGCCTCCTTGACACCTTGTATTCCTTCCTAGATTGCAGAGATATATTGTGTGTTGTGTGCGATGTGAAGTGCCCCTAAGAGGGAGGACAAATGTCTCCTTTATATAGCCATCATGAGGTCGAATGGTTGCCATTAGGGGTTGAGTCAATTTGAGCATTTAGAGGAGTCGACTTGGTTTCTTGTGGAGGGGAAAGACAAATTCAAACTTGAAAATTCTTCTTTTGCAAAGGTCATGAAGAACATGCCCTTCATATTTTCTTTTGATAAAATAATGGTCATGAAGAACATGCGTTACATATAGATATATCAATGATAAAAATATACATTATGAAGACAGACCATAGTTACAAAATTCAACACTCCGTCTTAACTAGGGAGGTATTCATAATGACTCTCAAGATGTTCTGAAGTTTATAGATTCTATAAGGAAGGATCAATATTAAGATAAGCATCGTCGTCAATGTCATAATCACTAGCATCAACATAATCACGATTCACCATCAAACAACTATAGACATAGTCTAGGTGAAACACCAAAGGCCTCATCAATGATAGACAAGCTCACTCTAGAAAGAGATCCGACAATGATGCTAGGAGGCTCCTGCTCACTCTAGAAAGAGATTGAGCAGCCTCTAGGACTATTCTCCAACCAAGGTCCAACCGACATAGGGAGAATATCCTCTGCCGGACCATTCTTCAAAACAAGGTCAAAATGACACAAGGAGAATGTCTTCTACCAAATCATTCTCCAACCAAGGCCAAAGTGACACTGGAAGAATGTCAGTCCATCGGACCATTCTTCTTAATTTAGGTCAATGTACTTGACAAGGATAAATTCCCTAATTCAAGTCAAAGTACTTGACATAGGAAGAATGTCAGTCCATGATGTTATCTAATATGAAAAAACATTCTCCAACCAAGGTCATAATAACATAGGGAGAACTTCTCCAACCAAAGACATAATGACACAGGGAGAACATCGGACCATTCTCCAATCAAGGTTGTGAGGACACAGGGAGAATGTCCATTCATAATCGTGTCTCATCAACTCCCCCTCTCAATAGAAGGGGTATTCTCCAGGAAACCAAGCTTGCCCCAAAAATACACAAACTTTCCCTCTAGAAAGAGGCTTTGTAATAATATCAGCAATCTAATCATCAGTGGAGATGTACTGGAGCTTCACAACTCCCTTTAGAACCATCTTTCGAATGATATATGATCCCAATGTGCTTCAACCATTCATCATGGTCATCACCAACAATCAATCAAGATAATATTGCAAGTAACCTTTAAAGTCATATTGCTTCTCAACTTGCCAATCGAGCCGCAATATACTCGGCCTCTACCATATTGAGTGCAACAAATGACTACTTCATGCTCATCCAAGAAATTATAACAAACACTAATTGAAGCAACATCTTGATGAATTATTTTTGTCTTCAGCACTCTCTGCCCAAACTAAATCTGCGATTGTATTTCTCAAATCATCCATGACCACCTGTACCATGTTGGTACTCCAACAAATGTTGAGCAACATATCTTGTCTCAGCCATAAATCATTATTCTCCCTTTCCTAGATCACAGATGCTTTCTAGTAACCCAAACCGGATGCACCCTCTCAGACAAAGACATATCCTTCTATGGTAATTTAGGTTGCTCCCTCTGCCACTGTTGTCTACAGAATATTAGTTATCTATTTTGACCATGCCAAAGATAGTCCATCATTTCGAACTCAAAGGTCAACTCCCTCTAAAGCTAAAATAGGGCTCTCCGACTACTCCCTCTGACATGACTCCTCTATCTTCCATCAGAGACAAATCAAATAAGATTAACCAAGCCCAATGTGTCTGCTTGTGATACCCTTCTTTAATCATGAGACTTCTTCTCATGTACTTCAAAATCCTGTGGGTTACAAATAGGAAAAAAATGTCATGTCACGATCCTATCCCTCTTACTAGGAGAATCATCTATTCAATTCCTTCTTTGAATTTCACTATGTTTCCATCTGTTGCACACAGACTTCAAACTTGGTGATCTCCTAACTACCTCCAAGCTAGGATTTCTTCTAGTATAATATTTGTCAACTCAACTCATAATTTAAGAAAGGTCTTCTTATCACATGCTTTGCTTCTTTCTTTCACTTCTTCCATCTACTGTCAAACCCTTTGCAACCTTTACTATGTACATGCAATCCTCACTAGGAGGCCATGGAAGAACAATCACAACCAAGCAAAGAATTCAAAGACAACACTAACTAATAGTAAAATAACAACCATAGTAATAATCAAACAAGAGAAATATAAAATACTTATCTTTTGAGAAGAAAGTCAACTCCCTCTTGATCTTTAGTATTTTGACATCCATTGCCACCTTATCCTCCTCGTCCTCATCATGTTGTCATTCTCTCCTTGCTAAGGTTAAGGTTTCTTCTTTCAGTAGAAACGTAAAATCCTAGGGTTTTGTTTATGAACCCTAGGCTTTCTTCTCCAAGACCTTTTTAGCCAACTAGGGTTTTCAAACCCTAGATAAATGACTAGCTAGGGTTTTAAACTTCAAACCCAGATCTTCATAATATTTCAAATCAGTCTAGGGTTTACAAACCCTAGATATATAACATTCATCCTTGCATTCTTTTGCAAGTCCATACCCAAATGTCCAAAGCTATAGACCAATGCTTGCAATGATCCTTTCGCACATATCTACTCTCAGTTAAGTATCAATCCTTATCATAGTACAGATAATAAGGATACAACAAGTCTTTTAGGCGACTCATCTTTCTTGAGAGAACTTTCTTCTTCAACCTTGAGAAAGGAACTCTGCTTCCTTTTCATTTTAAGCTCAAAAGATTGACACATTCTTCAATAGTCCTTATGACAGTGGAAACACTAGTAGAAGATGTTCAACACCATAGAACCTTCTTACCTTTGTTATCGGCTCTTGACTAGCAACAAGGGTTACAAGGGGTTAACCTTTAAATGACCATCTTGACGTTTTTAAATCAAATGCAAATCATCTTTTGCGCTTTTGACAGAAAATTTTTCACAAAGTGACATATTCTTAGACAAGAACCATTGTATGAATATACAAGTAGTTTGTATTTCAGAGAATCTGATTTACTATTTTGTTTAAGTCACAATAATCTTTAGTTGATCCAATCCTCTCAAGGATTAACAAGATGACAACAATTTTGACCCTGTCCTATACCACAGTCTTGCACAAACTTTGATACTTTCAAACACTCTTCAAACCTAAGTCACAAGATTCACTCCCACTCACTTGTCATGAAACCGTCATGTCAGACATGATTCTCAGCTGACACGTGTTAGATTTGAACCTAGAGTGTGTCAGAGATATGGGATCTGTGCCCTCCAAGAATCTGATTTGTGCCCATAAAGAATCGTGATATGCACACACGAGTCCGCAAAAAAACAACAAGCGGCTTGATAAAAGTTGGAATAGGGCCGTATTTGCTCATTTGCAATTGTTGTTTGGGTGTCGTACGACTATGGTAGCGACCAACAAAGGATATTGGTGTGCTTCAAGTCACACTGCTACCACACCTAAGAAATGCTCCAATCATTGTTTTTTCCCTTTCAACTAACTATCCTTCATTGTTGTTCATTGTTAGGCCTCTTCCACACACTATTTTGCCTTGGAATCCTTCTCAAAGCACCCTACATCCTGTGGTTAAGCTACAACAAGAAGTTTGATCATTGTTCATGGGCTAACACCCTCTATTTAGGTTGTGGTGGCTACTTGGAGGTTGCAGCTAGGTGAGAGGACCCTTACTCAGCCTCAGCCCTTCAACAAGTCTCCATATACGTTTTTATAGCTACAACCAACCTATGGCACAAACAGAAGTCCAATAAACAATATAACAAGAACAAAAGTAGCCCTTACCTCTCCTCAAGCCTATGGCTTAGTCCTGCAAGAAGTCGGCACCCTAAAACAAAGAGAAATGTTGAGAAATCAATGCTATTAGAATTAGGGTTTGATTTCTCTTTCTTGATAATCACTTGTGAATTATGTTGGCCTATTTTACTTCTTTATTATATTATCTTTCATCAAGCAATTACCAAATTATGTGTATATATAGATCACAAGAACAAGATACACAAGACGTAGGCACTCTGTCAGGGCAAAACCCCTATCTAGGGGAAAACCTAGTCAAATTTCGTCCTTCAGTAGTTAAGACGAGATAACCCAAGACTCTTCAACCTAGACACAAACTTCCCTCAAGCACCTAGTCAGCCCTTCCTTCCAACAACTACAATTTAGATCTTCGGCCCTGTAGAAGCAGCACTTCGACCTAGCAAATCCAGAAGTTTGACCTTTCTAGTAGCAGAACTTCGACCTTCCTAGTAGCAGAACTTCAACCTTCCTACCAGCAGAACTTCGATCCAGCAAATAGCCGAGTAACTTCGCATAAAAGAGAGGGAGAGATAGCCCAAAAACTTCAACTTGCAATCCTTCCTTCTTCTCCTTGAACTTCACGCTTTTTCTACACTTCCTTGATGTGTATCGAACTTGTTGAGTTGATGTTTAAATACATCTAACTGCTCCTGTATATATAGCCTATTTTGTGGGTCGAATTGTCACTTTGTAGTCTGACTTCATCAGGCAAGGGCAGACTTGTGTGGAGGTGACAATTACATTTTTGACTCAATAACAATTATTTTTACATGATTCAAAAGCCCAAGAAGAGTCTCATTAAATGGACAATGACTTTGATGACTCAATATAAAACCTAGAAGTCCTCAATGGGGACTTTGACCTATAAAATGATGACCCAAGCATGAAACTTGTGCTTTAATAAGTCATTGTAATAATAATAAAAAATTATTTTTCATTCTTTGACTCAAATATAAATATGAAGACTGAACCTAGTTACATTCTTCAACAAAAAACTCCTCCCAAACTCGCCCTTCTTGCTCCACGCTAGCCTCAGATATTCGCTGTAAATTTCAAAGGTATTTTCTTGATGACATTGCTCTTGGATGTCACAACGAGGTCTCACAAGGTCTTTATTTATATGTTGCATGTGGGGATCAAACAACCCTACAAAGGGCACCTCTAACACAAGGTTGACTTGCTTTCATGTCCCTCCTTGCCCATCATAACACAAAAATTAATATCTTCACTTGTAAACCTCGAAATTCAATGATTCGCATTGTGTTGGATTCGTCTCAAAGTCCTCTATCATCTCCATCCATCACATGCCGAAATCTCGTCATGGTTTTGGCCCAACAACTTTGGGTGCAAAACCCCAGGCATGGGTTTCAAGCCCACAAGGCCACTTGTGGAGCTCCTTCCTCCAAACCCTCGATCCTCAAGGCTTCGAGTACCTCCCAAGCTACAAAAATCAACACTCCCTTTTCACGAGGGAGGTACTTCCAAAACTAGGTAGTAACCATCATCATCTGACAACACTAGCCCATCTGGCATTCATCACTACACCATACTCCGTAGAATGAACCCTGCAATCTTGGTAGTGCCTCTGCCTCATCACATTTGAACTTGAAGATCCCAAACCTCCATAAAATTGCTCCATCTGAGGGTAGACTCCCTCTCAACCTACACGATCTCCATTGACTCAGTCCTACAAGCACTCATCCTCCTAGATCAAATACCCCACGTGCAAATCCCTCTAATCTCGGCAAGGTTGCACGAAACGGGGAAACGGGTACAAGTTTCCAAAATGGGCACGGGTACGAAACGTGACCCCCCCCCCCCCAAATTTTGGAAACGGGGAAACACGAATATATATATATATAGATATTAGGACATTTAAGAAATATGTGCAATCATAAAGCATATATGATACATTCTAATTTATTACATTATGATAAAATTGTCAATTGTCAATGCATAAACTATAGGTCTCTAAATTTACATCACATTTACTCATGAATGATCACATAATGAAAATAGAAATATCCCAAATCAGCCACGAGAAATTTCTAATTTCTTGTCTCGTGCTTGATTGGGAGTCTCCTCCTACATAGTCGAATGACCTTAGTTCTCTTGATTAAATACAAGGTTCATACCCTATTACCCTACATGCTCTTGATTATTGGGAGTCTCCCCTGCATAGAGGGCTTGGTTCTCTTGATTAAATACAAGTTCCATACCCTAGTACATTATAAAATCCAATGGAAACATTGCAATCCCCCCAATCCTGAAATCCTGAAAAACAGGTAAGTCTGCTGGATTTTGAGTGATATCTAAAATTCTACTTTCTCCATATGAAATCCAATGAGGGCGAAACCACTCTCAAACATCCTGAGTCATTTCATGGTAATGTTAAAAATTTAAGTAAAAGGATGAAAATTTAAGAAATGAACATTACCATGAACTGCATATCAACACTAGGGCCATAGGCTACCCCACTAAAAAAAATTCCTTTTTTCTTTATAACTTGAGAGGCATCTAGAAGCATCCATAAGATATTTTGGTCGTCCAATAAAAAATTAGAAGCCAAAAAATTTTAAAAAAAATACAAGAAAAAGTCAAGTTAGAAGAGGAAACTCCGTCGTATGGCCTGGAAACTCGTTTCCGGCCGTACTGGCCATGTTTCCTCTTCGAGAAACAAGCCAGTATGGCTAGAAACGAGTTTCCAGGTCGTATGGTACGAGTTTCCTCATTTCCATTTCGTTTCCGGCTGAAAACGGACCCTTCTCCAACATTTCCTGCAACTTAGGGTCACTCCGACAACATTAATACATCTGACCTAGACCAAGCTAGGGATTCGACCCCAACGTTTCCCGCAACTTAGGGTCACTCCGACAACATTAATACATCTGACCTAGACCAAGCTAGGGATTCGACCAAAAGGAAATATCTATATATAGCTAGGGTTTGATCATTAAGCATATCATGTGTCAGTCAAACCCGCCTTCACAAATATCAATAGAAGTTAGACATATAACAAACTTGATTGGACTAGGATTTGATTAGACAAACACACACATACCAAGGAAATCATTTTAAGAATTTATAAGAATCTTGCTTACACTTTCCACAAAAACCTAATGAGTTAGGGTTTCAATGTAGAAACATGGCAAACCCAACATTACTAGAATTTCAAAGGTTTGAGATTTTAGACCTTATCATTCAACCCTAACAAGTTAGGTTTTCCTTATCATACCAAAATCCCAAACATTACATCATCAATAAGACTTCAAATAGCATTTCACAATATCCCTAAGCAATTTGGGTTTTAGACATTCACATTAGCATACCCTTTAGTTAGGGTTTTCTAGAACCTATCTAGGGTTCTACAAAATCAGTTAAGAAAATGAGTGGTGTGGGTAGATTTATCAAGTGATGAATCACCCAGAACAAGAATCATTATGATTCAATATAGCTAGATATTACAATGTTAGTAATAGTCTATCAAATGAATAAATCTTTAATATAAAGAAATCAATGTATTATAGTTTAAGGCATACCTTTGTTTCTTGACCAACCTTTCCTTAGGTAGCTCTCTTCAAACTCCTTGAGGGTATAGCAGATGTTTTCCTAATCAAGATAATAGAGGGAGAATGATGATTAGTATTAATATAATCAAAACTTAAACAAGTACATGAAACCAAAAACTGAAAGGGGATGAGATACTTATCTTTGGGAGTTGTTGGGGGCTCCCTCCAAAGCTTGAGGGATACATACAAACCTATAAAAACAATAAAAATGTCTTTTCCAAAATATGTTAAAAACCTATAAATTCTAAAACATCAGAAATACAAAACTAGAATATCTAAGACTAAAAGCAAAGGACTTAATAGCGTAAGTCCTTTATATCAGATTCTTCGGGTTTTGCTTTCTTTGGGTCTCCTTCTTCAGCAATGTTAGCATAATCTCTATCTCTCTTCTTATTCTTTGAATTGTTGGGACAATCACTCTTGTAGTGACCCTTCTTATGACATTTATACCACTCTATCCTGGACATGTCAACTTTCTTCCTAGGTCCTTTTGATTTCCTTCCTTTGTGTTGAGCAATGTAGGCATTTGATACTCCTTTAGGAGTGGCTAATGAGATCCTCAATTCTTTCTTATTGCAGGCAGCCCATAGTTCTTCAAAAGTGAGAGCTTCCTTCCAACTATTAAGACCTACAGCAAATGCACCCCAAGAGGGTGGCAGTCCTAATAGGGCAGTGATCACGAGTTCTTTCTCCAGAACAATTTCGTCGATGGCCAAAAGATCATCCCTGATTCTTGCTATCTTCACAAAGAAGGATGCCACTGTGTCTTCTTGAGTCATCTTTGTGGTCCTTAGCTCATTCTTTAGACTTGTTACTCGACCAATGTTCTTAATAGTAAATAACTTTGACAAGGCTTCATACATTTCCTGAGCATGATCGATATTAGCTATGAATGGGACAAGGTTGTCCTTTATTCCTTCTACCATCAAAGCCATGGCCACCAATTCTAGTTCCCTGAATTTCACTTTGTCATCATCACTGGAATCCTCTGTAGGCTTCTTTACTTTTCCTTCAACCAAGTCTAATACCTTGTTCTTTTCAAGGATTAGGTCAATCCTCTTCTTCCAGGACCTGTAGTTTGAGGCCCCTTGAAGTTTGTTCCCTCCCTTGATTGTGTTAGAAATCTTCTTTGAATATAGTAGATTCCTTCCCCGAGATAATCCTTTTGAATAGTTCCTTGATCAAGTGCTTGAGACTACCTTTTTCTTCCTTCTTCACCAAAGTTCTGATACCATGTTAGAAAATTAGAAAGGCAGAAAGATTTTCTTATTCTTGATAATTACTTGTGATATTTCTTGTTATTACGATTCTTTATATCTTCTTTCTTTTAGTTCATCAAGCAATTACCAAAGCAGCAGCACATAAAACAATAGACACCAAATGTAGGCACTATGCCAGGGCAAAACCCCCCTCAAGGGGAAAACTCAACCAAGAAATTCTTCCTTTCAATAGTATTCTTTGAGACTCTTCACCCTAGACCAAGACCAGACCTTCCCTCCACACCAAGCTAGTCTCCCAGAATTTCGACCCCTTTCCAACAACTTTGATTAGGCAGCGGCTTCCGGCAACAGTGAAACTTGGAAGACTTCAATCTCCCAATCTAGGGCACGAAACAGAGAGAGAGAGGCACCAAAATTTCAACTTTTCCTTTCTCCTTAGACTTCCCCAAACTCGCACTTACTTTGGATTCCCGACAACAGATTTCGTACATTTCCTAGCTACAAGAGATATCGAACTTCGTGTGAGAGAGTGATGCTCCAAATGAATTTGACTAGCTTGTATTTATAGGCTTCTTGCGGGTCGAATAAGTGTCCTTAGGCCGACTTGATCTTCTTCTAGGCTGACTTGGTGTGGAGGATACATAAATCATATTTGACTCCTACTTAACCTTTTTACATGATTCAAAAGCCCAAGAAGGGTCTCTTTAAAAGTACAATGACTCTATTGACTCAGAATAAATCCTAGAAGTCCTCAATGGGGACTTTGACCTAAAACAGGTGACCCAAGCATGAAACCAATGCTTTAATAAGTCACAATAATAATAATTATTATTATTTTCTTTATTCTTTCAATACATTACATGATGACTCAAATACATTAAATGAAGACCGAACCTAGTTACATTTCCCAACATTGTTGGCTGGAAAAATGCTTCTCCGACACTCTGGGACTCCTTCCCATCCTCTAGAACTAAAGACATATTTTCCTCTCAGCAAATCAAACTTGCCTGTAGAGGCTATTGCGCAGCCCCTGCGTCAACTTCTTTGTGGCTCTTCTGCCTCTCTACAAATGCACTCATTGGATCTGAAATACTTCCTCCAACCTCACTGTCTCTGCCCCTCACACACTGCTTCAATCTCTAGCTCTCTCTAGCAATTGACCGCTGCTACTCCGGAAATTGATCTGCCAAGAAATCTAACTGCTCAAGAGTGTTCTCCATCACCACATCGACCTCCTCATATAATCCTCTACTGGAGCATCAACAGGCAAGATTAAAACATAATCGATGGTTAGGATCATCTCTGGATCGAGTGTTAGTCTCTAGATGATTATCGCCTTGACTTAATTAATATTGAATAATTAATCATATTCCCTAAGTTTAGACTTAGAAAATATTTTAAAACCAGTTAAGAATCTAATTAAGTCATTTCTAGGTGGAATTTCCAGAAAGGATTTCTGGGTTTTGGAGATCTCATGTATTCTAGCCTCTCCACCAAATTTGGTAGCTAGAACACATCCGATGCTACAAAAACTAACACTCACTCTTAGCGAGGAATGTGTTCTAATGTTGCAATCCCTACCACAACACTCTGTCTCTGAATCATCTCTTGTCACACTATTGATGCTTGGCCATACTGCCCACCAACCATTGTGCAACTCTAATATACGTTGCATTTGTGTAGCTGTTGACGTTGCCATATTGCTTCCAACACCGCATTTGCATTGCAACTCTCTTTCATCTATTGTTGCTGCAACTGCAACATCTACAACTGAAAGGAATCCAAAACACTAAATCATCTATGATCAGTATGATGCATCTGTCTCCCGAGTCTCTGACTGCTACTAGCACCTACACTGTCACTGAAGAATCTGCACTGTTGCTAACTCTGCACTGTGCCAACTCTACACTATGCTCCTCAAGCTTTTGACTGATACTAGTCTCTGCAACTATCACTTGGTCTCTAACTGCATCAACTGCCACTGATCCATCCTACTACTGAATACTATGGGCCCCCGTAGCCAGGTAATGATCCATGAGGTGTGTTGAGCACTACGTGTTAACAACCCATAGCAATACACCCCCTTCTTTTGCAAAAGGGATAGCGTCTGATCAATGTGTTTGTGTCGTTCGGCTATCATCATCAACCTGATTTCCAAGATGTTATAATGCAAACCCGTTCTGCATGTATATGATGTAAATAATCTCAGCACATTCGTGTCATGTCTATAACAACCAAGATAAACCTACTTTTCTAGTGACGATCTACATTCTGGGAGGTTTTTTGTCTCATCGATCCATTCTCAGATGGTCGGCAAAGTTTTCCTCTAGTCTTGCTCCAAAGCTAGAATGGATTTTGTCATTAGGATCTTAGGTGATTCTTAGTGTTCTAGATCGAGTCTATGTAAAAGTGATTTGGGAATAGTCTTAACTATTTGGTTAAG
>APFE031228009.1:6855-29126 GCA_000404065.3 Pinus taeda
AAATATAATACATATTGTTTGTATAAAGACAATATGCCTTTAATTCCAACTATTGCCTCTAGAGAGACAAAAATGAAACTATCTCCTAAGAGATAATTGTAGAGTCCAAAGATTGTCTTACCATGACACTCCTTTTTGCCTATGTTTCCTCTCTTTTCCTACGTTTTCCACCTAAATAATGCCATATCCACCAGGTTTTGATAAAGGTAAGCAATAATATGTATTGTTTTACTATATACCCTATTATTTTGTTAAAGAACGCAATTGGCTACAGAATTGGTCCATTTCCACAGCTAATCTAGATTTCTGCAGTTGTCTCCATTTTTTACAAGGTTCAGAAGCTCCAAGTCAGTGACGAAGTATAAGGATGGATAAGGAATGGACCCCTCATGGATCCTTTCCTATCCCTCTAAACTAGTTCATCAAGATAAGCGCAGGATATCACGGTCAAACCCCAAGTCAACCACGGGATTGTCATAGGAACGAAATCTAAGTTTCATCAAAACCTTATCGATTTGCTTCGAAATAGAAAATCAAAGTTTTAATGATATAGTTAATTAGAATAAATATATGTAGGCTTAAATTACTCATGGTTGTTATACCAACGACTTGTTATAAAAACTATGGCCACACTGTGATTTGGCGCACCAGATGATGTAATTTTGAGACAGTTTGATAAATTTCATTTGCAAGCAATATAACTAGTTTTGTATGTGTATGCATTGCATTTATTGGAGATTATGGACTGATCTGTGGAGGGCCCCTACGACAGTGATAGTTCTTTAACCCAATGCAATTATATTTCTTTTCATTTCTTTGAATACTCTATTTTTCTGTGAGAAATGCAGTATGATGGGTTCACTAGTGAATCATTATATGCATGAGTACTTCCATCTACTTTATACCTAGATAATTTGATATTTGAATTGCTTTCTACCTAGTATAACATGGTTCTTTCATTTTCTTTTTATCTAGAATAGTCTAATTATGTTTACTTCATAAGTATAGATGCTATTTAGAATATCTTGTTTGAATAAAATTGAATAAGTAGAAGTGAGAGAGCCTACTGCTTAACAATTGAATTTAGACAGTTCCATTTGATAGAATATATTTCTCTTGCACTTAGTGAATTCGAGCTGCAGCCTGAAGACTCAAGACAAAAATCCCAAAATAGTCTAGTAACACAAGTAGAAGTTAGAATCACTCTCATATCATCCATAAACTAATCCAATAAAGGATAACTCTTAAGAAATCAGAAGATAACTTTAGGGATTAAGACATTAATATAATGAACAACACCATCTCCATAATATGCTTAAGTTTAGACCCTAACAGGAACATAACGACATAAGGAATAACTTCTAGCACATATAGTGCACCTGTAATTCATCAGTCCATGCACCCTGGTTGACAATTTAAAGACATTAAATAGGCCAAACATTTTGCCGCCATTGCTGGGGAAGTACAAATGGAAGTTAAAAAAAAAAAAAACAAAACATGATATGTGTAGGGATAGAGACTCTAGAGATAGATTTGTAGGGCGAGGAAGAAGTTTAATTCCCACAAATCCACTCACTTCACCTAGACTTCGAGAATCCACACCACCTACTCAAACCCAAATTCCTTTTAGAGGTCAAAAAAGGCTTCCTAAAATCTTAAGATCATAAATCCAATCCAGAACTTCACCCACTTCCTCTACTAAAGCTGTAATTGAAGAAAATCCTACATCCCTAACTACAAGAGTAATTTTTCTATCCTCCACTGGTGAGCAAATTTTGGGAGAAAAATTAGAAGTTCCTAGTGAAGAAGAGGAACCATAAACTTATTTTGAGCAACCATTGATATAGGAACCAAAACGATTAGAAGGACACTATACTGGTTCTGAAGAATCTATCATGGCTGAAGAAAGGGAAGGAGAAGTACGCAATGTCCATGGCGAAGAAAATAGGATTGGAGGAAGAGGTAGAGGTAGAGGTGGAGATAGGAATAGAGGAGGGGGTAGAGGCAGAGGAAACCAAGATACTTTTGGATTCCCTATTCTTGATGAAGATACAACCCTCACAATGAAAAATATATCAACCTCAATTCTTCCTAATTTCCACGGAAAAAGAAACGAAGATCCAGAGACATTTCTCTTCGAATTTGAAGTATTATGCAGATTGTATGACTATCTGAATGATTCTCAAAAGTTAAAATTGTTCCATGGCACATTAAAAGACTCGACATTAAATTGGTTCATGAGTCTAGGAGTGCATTCTATAACAACCCGGGGACAAATGAAAGAGGCTTTCTTAGGAAAATATAGAGATTATTGTATGCCTAGTAACCTAAAGATGAAGTCTTCAAAATGACACAAAAATAAGATGAAAATATCGAAAACTTAGTAGAGAGGTTTGTTTACAATGTTAAAATAGAAAAAATGGATATTTTGGATGAAGAAATCTTAAAAGCCCTCTTACTCAGCACCATTATAGATGAGTGGATCGATCTCCTTAACCTAACTAGGAAAGGAGATATTTCCCAAATACCATTTGCAGATATTTGTGATTTATGTGTACATATCTCAAGGGGTAAAGCACGAGTTGGAAGGAGTCCTAGAGACCCTCTCTTGTCAAGAATTAACGAATCTATAGCTGGGACAGTCAATAAGGCAAAATTAGGAAATTTGCTTGATACCTTCAAAAAAAATATTTTAGGGAGCCTAAGTGAATAGATAGACACCCTTAAAATACAAAACAAGTGAAATTCCAAAAATGTTGCATTATCTATCTTTTGTCCCAAATGTTGGAAGAGACATGCTCTAAGAGAGTGTCCCTTATATTCAAAAGCCATAGAAACCTGTGTCATCTGTGCATATAATCATGATGCGAAGGAATGTCCATCCTTGCTAGGTCTTAAGGTTGTATTTAATGATGAAGTCATATCAAAACCAGTAGACCCTCTCTACTTTATAACCAAAACACTATGGAAAAATCCCCAACCAAATAAATCACAAGGATTTAGACCACAACAATTTGCCCAGTGTTCACAAAATAATTCGAATTTAGCCTAGCAACCTTGGGCTCAGCCACACCCACATCCTTGGAATCAAGGATTGCAAAATCCTTATAAATCCTATGCTCAATATCAACAATACTCACCATATTACCTTCCACCACCATTTCTACCACCATCTAATTAAATTCCCCAAGCTAACTAATTACCACAAATTCCAATTCAAAATCAAAACCCACAACTCTCCCTACCATTTCCACAAAAAAAAAAAATTACCCGCTCAACCACTTCCGAATCCTAATAATAAATTACCACAACAAGCGGTATACAGCATGGAGGGGAATAATCCTCAAACTTATGTAATAACTCCACTAGACCTAAAATAATGTCCAATTAAGATCTGGAAAAGTATTACCAAGAAAAACCCCTGTTGTCATTCAGGAAACAAGATCTGATCCTCAAAAACATAAAAACCAAACAGAAGAAGGGGAGACCTCTCTCCCTCAGAAGGAAAATAAACAAACAAAAGAAGTTCCAATAAACACTCCCATCATAGAACAACCCTCAGTACAAGTTAGACCACATTTCCCTGAACGGTCGAGAATTGATGAAGGAGTAGAAAAACAAATTATCTTGCCTGTTTACAATATGATGGATGGATTGAGAAATGTTTGTATTAAGATTCCTTTATTACAAGCCATAAAATAAATACCAATTTTTGAAAAAACAATTAAGTAACTAAGTACACAAAGATCAGGGAGAAAAAGAAAAGATATAAAAAGAATTCAGTTAGTTGGAAAAATTGCAGATATTATGATGGGGAAGATGACAATTCAAAAATACTTAGATCTAGGAAGCCCCATTGTAAACATTCACATCAATGGAACTGAAATACCAAACACACTAATTGATCTAGGAGCCACCATAAACATAATGATCAAACAAGTTATGGACACACTTAGGCTTCGTAACCTTCAATACATACCAACCTTATTTCAATTAGTAAATAGGTCTGTGATTAAACCTAATGGTGTGTTGGAAGATGTTTATGTATCCTTAGATTCTTGGGAATATCCTGTTGATTTCATGGTCTTAACACCCAAGAATAATTTAGGAGGACATCCATTAATTCTAGGAAGACCTTGGTTAGCTGCAACTAATGCTTTCATCGGTTGTAGATCAGGTGACATGTTTATGTCAGATGGAAATTCTATGAAGAAATTTACATTATATCCTCCTACAAGAACAACAATAGATACAAAAATTGAAGAATGGATAGAAGATGAAGAAGATGTACAACCTATTTTTACTACTGAACAAGTAAAAGAGGAAGACAAAATTCTAAATTTACTGGAAAATAATGAGCCTTCCTCACATTATGATCGTAGTGGCAATGAGTATCTCTCATATAAGTGCTCTCCATGGAAAAATTTGGGAATTCCTCAATAGAGTTTTTTCTAGAAAAACCTTGAATGTTAATGAAAACCTAGAAGAAGTGAAAAAGAATCAGTTGATAGAAATTTTATAGAAACATTCTTCTGCTTTTGCATTGGAATACATTGACATGAGAGGGATTGATCCTAAAACTTGCATACACCATATCTACATTGAACAAAAATAAATACCGGTTAGATAGCCTCAACGAAGAATGAAACCAAATTTAAAAGAAATTGTTAAATGTAAATTTCATCTATCCAATATCTAACAGTCAATGGGTTTCACCCCTAGTAATCGTTCCTAAGAAAAATGGAAAATGGAGAGTATGCATCGATTACAGGGAACTAAATAAAGCAACATTAAAAGACCACTTTCCACTACCTTTTATAGATCAGGTCTTAGACACACTAACAGGAAAAAAAATATTTTTCCTTCTTGGACAGGTTCAGTGGTTATAACCAGATCCAGGTAGCTCCTAAAGATTAGGATAAAACTACATTCACTTGCCCATGGGGAACTTATGCTTACCGAGTACTTCCCTTTGGATTATGCAATGGTCCAGCAACATTCCAAAGAGCAGTCCTCATAATTTTCTCTGATCTTATTCATGATTGTGTGGAAGTGTACATGGATGATTTCACAGTTTATGGAGACTCTCTCAATGAAGCACTGGAAAATTTTGAAAAATATTAATGAGATGTAAAGAAAAAAATATCTCGTTAAGTCATGAAAAATGTTTCATGATGTTTAACAAAGCAATTGTTTTAGGTCATCATATTTTAAGAGATGGAATCAAGGTAGACTCATCTAAAGTTGAAGTCATTTCTCAATTATCATTGCTAAGTTGTCCAAAAGATGTTAAAGTTTTCTCATTTTTACTGTATATTATAGAAGATTCATAGAAAACTTCAGAAAAATAACATCCCCACTCTTTAAATTGCTCACCAAGGACAGGGAATTCAATTGGTATTCTAAACGTCAAGCTACCTTTGAAACTTTGAAAAATAAAATTTCTGAAGCACCTATCTTAAAAGGACCTAACTGGAAATTGCCTTTCCATATCTCAACAGATTCTTCAGATTCAACCTTAGGAGTTGTGTTAGGACAAAAAGATCTTACTTCTTATGCAATCTATTATACCAGTAAAACTTTAACTCCTGCAGACTTAAATTATAATGTAACTGAAAAGGAGTTTTTAGCTATAGTTCATGCCATTAACAAGTTCAGACATTACATAACTAGCTATGAAACTTTTGTTCACACAAACCATTCTGTCGTTAGATACCTAATGAATAAACCAGTCACTAATGGAAGAAGCACCAGATGGATCTTACTGTTACAAGAATTCAACATAACCATTCTAGATATGCCAAGAAAACAGAATACAATTGTCAACTTCTTGTCTAGAATACAAAATGAAAATAATGATCAACCTATAGAGAATAAATTTCCTGATGAATATATTTTTGTGGTATCTACTAAATCACCTTGGTATGTAGATATTGCTAACTATTTAGCCACAGGAAAAATGCCATTTCATTTATCTCCTAGAGAAAAGATAATAGTCCACAATATAACATCTTATTCATGGATAAATGAAGAGTTATATAAGACAGGGCCAGATCTCATCATCAGAAGATCTGTTCGAGAGGATAAAATACCAAAAATACTTAAAGCTTGCCACGATGAGCCATGTGGGGGACATTTTTCTGACAGAAGAATTGCTTACAAAATCTTGCTTTTAGGATATTATTGACCTTCCATTTTCAGGGACACCAAAGAATATGTTAAAAGATGTGACAATTGTCAAAGAATGGGCAAACCCACTCTTTCAAATGAAATTCCATTGTAACCATAGGTACTCATCGAACCATTTGAGAAGTGGGCACTAGATTTTGTTGGACCAATCAGCCCACCTTCAAAGAAAAATAAGTATATTTTGGTGTGTACTGATTATGTCACTAAATGGGTAGAAACTAAAGCACTTTATTTTGCTACTGAAAATTTTGTAGTTTCATTTCTTTTTAGGATATTTTTACTCATTTTGGTGTTCCAAAAGAAATTGTAACAGATCAATGAACACAGTTCACATCCAGATTAGTGTAGAAGCTTGTGGATCAATACAAAATCAAACATCGAAAGTCAACTCCATACCATCCACAAGCCAATGGACAACTTGAGTCCTTAAATAAGATGATTGAAGCTATCCTTACCAAGAATGTACATCTACACAGGAAGGATTGGGTGGAAAAGCTCCCAGAAGCTTTATGGGCCTACAAAACCACATGGATAAATACTACATGACATAATCCCTATGAACTTGTTTATGGGAAGCAGTCTTACTTCCAATAGAGTTCCAGATCCATATCTACAAGACAACATTTTAGTTAGATCTTGACTTATCAGAAGCACAAAAGCAAAGGATGACAAAACTAAATGAACTTGACGAAATCAGACAAGAAGCCTTCCAAATAACTCGCCTAGTTCAACAACAGAGATCTAGATGGCATGACCAATGCATTAAGGAAAGGAAATTTCATCCAGGAGATTGGGCATTACTCTTTGATTAAAAGTTCAAGAATTTTCAAGGGAAATTCCAAACCCACTGGCTTGGACCTTATGAAACTGAAAGTGTTCTTGACAATGGTGCAGTTAGAATCAGGACTATTGATGAAGAGAAAATTCCTCTATTAGTAGATGGACATCAACTAAGATTGTACCAGAAGCCATTGGCAAAAGAGGAGTTTGTTAAAATTTTCCAAGATAATTCAGAACTGAAAATGGTCAAGAAGAATTCTTCTTCTTTTCCACCTTAGAAATTTTTACTCAATTTATAACTCTAAAAAATAAAAAATAATAAAAATAATATATATATATATATATATATATATATATATATATATATTATATATATATTATATATTATATATATATATATGTAAATTGTAAGTATATATATGCAGATATATACATATATAATAATAATAAATAAATAAAGTATAAAACATGAAAACCAACATGTTGTTGGCAGGTTTATACAGAAAATTTAGAGTGGAAACCAATTTTTGTTGGCACTTCAAATTTTCCTTTCAAAAAGAAAATAATAAAGTTCCTTTATTAATAAGTTTTTCTTTCTCAGCTATAGAATCAACAAATTCCACAGATTGGACAAGTTTCCACAGCTTCGATAAGTTCCGTAGCTATGACAAGTTTCTACAACCTAATAAGTTTTCAGCCTATAAGGACACTTTGTGATTTGAATTAAAGGGCAACTGACAAAGCAAAGTACCTGCAGGAGATCTTAGAACAACAAACAAGGTTAGCAAAAGTGGATCAAAGGTATGTGCTACTTTAATTTAGCAATAGGGATTGATATATTTCATATATGACTAAGAAGACATAGTACTACCGAATATTAAAACAAAATCATTATAACTTAAGGGTGATGGCCGCCTAACAAAATATCATAAGTGACCACTTAAAAAGTCACGTCACGTCCTCATTCCAAATTTGCCGAAGTAATTACCAAATCATCATTTTAAATGTGCATAACGGTCCAATTCATTCCTATAACCCTTATTATAATCCACCTGTTCTTACACTCCTTTGAATTTTCATAGCCACTCCATCCTTCTGCCACTCAGCAAAACCCTACTAACACAATTCTCCTATCAAGGTAACCAGTCTTTGAGGCAAAGCATCCTCCATAATGGGGGTAATTGTTTCGTTAAGACACATACATGGAAAACAGAAAAGATGAATGATAAACATGAGCGTGTATCTATTATTGACAATGATATACATTTATAGTACATTCGTGTGACCATTTGGTTCCACATCCCAAGGTCTCTTGGACTCTCATGGTTGTTCACATTCTACACCAACCCATAGAGGATTAGGTGTCCAACATTCCCCCCCTTAATCCGAAGGGTTATGTATGAGTCCAAGAAGAGAGTTGTAATACAAAATGTACAAAAATGCATGGTAGCACTAGGCTGAATGTGCTCTATGAAATGTTGGTATAAGGGAGGTGGTTTAAGGATAACCACCAACACTGGAATTCTTAGTGCAGTTCTCAAAACTCTTCCAATTCTAGCATGAAACTCGGGTCTTCTACTAGAGGAAGTGCTCCTAATGTTTTGAAGAGAGAAACCTTCAACCAATAAAGGGAGGTCTCACCTCGCATAAAAGGGAGAACCTCAACCTGTAAAGGGAGGTCTCAAGCTATGATGGTTTAAGGATTACAAACACTATGGAATGCTTAATGCAATTCCTGGAACTCTTCCAGAACTGGAAAGAAGCGGAAGTCTTCTGCTAGAGGAAGTGTCTCCAATTCTTTGAAGAGGTATCATCGACTGAAGGCATACTCAGGGGCATATTTGTCTCAGGCTACAACTCTAAATATCATATGGCTGGTTTTGGCTCAGGCTCGCTTGATGTGGCTTTGAAGCTTGTAGATGACCATCATTTCCCCCCTATCAGATACAATGTGAAATGATGGAGAAAATTCAACTGCAAGACTGTTCAATGCTCTAGAACAAGTTCTGACATATGATTGGAATATCTTCTTGGTTGTTGATGCCCATTTCCAAGAAGTGATCCATCCAAGATGAATATTTTTTCTTATAGGAGGTTTGTTTCTGAAGCATTTGTTTGAAGAATGACTGGTTTTATGATAGTGCTTACACGGATGAATATCAAAACAATGATCTTTCATATGGCCAACTCGGTCACAGTGTTGGCATTTCACAATCTATTGTTGTTGCTGTGGAAGAGGAGTAGAATCTGGAACAACTGAAGGTGAACTATCATGAAGGATTCCATCACTCTGAAACTGGATGGGCTTTGAGTAATTTGGAATATGAAAGGACACGTCCTTTTCATATCCAATACCAGTTTTGTGCTTGTTGTGGACAAGCTCTTCCCAAGGTCTGATGATGGGCTTAGGAAGTGAAAACTGAACTTCTACATCTGCATGTACAACTGCTGCTTCATTGGGTACTAAATATGAATGAACTTCAAAAATATGGAAGTTTATCTCAATGTTCTGAATAGAATGATTCTTACCATGTTGTAGCTCTTCTTGTTGTAGCTTTGTCTCAAGATGCAAAAACTCAATATTCTCTTGTGCATTTTGGAGACAAATTTTAATATTGGAAAGAGAGGTTTTGTTGATATTAACCATCTCATCAACTATGGAATGTATTAAATTATTCAGTAGTTTCAATACATCATCCATTCAATCCATTTCAAACCAATATAATGATGTTATCTTCAACTACAAATTTTCCTATAAAATGATAAATAGCTACAACTATTAGATGAGTAGAAGGATACCAATATCACCAAATCACTGTAGCAGATAGCACAATATCAATTTCAACATAGCAAATGACTCATTTCTATAATGTACTTACTTCTCAAATTATTCAGACTACTCACACTATGAAAAAGAGAGTCAATCTTTGACTTTCTTTGCAAATGAAATTTGTCGAGAGTTCTAGTAGAGCCTGGTTTGTGTCATCAAGATAACAAAGACAATCAATTTCAAGGAAGTAGGATCGAACCTTGTGAACTAATTTCTCATCGCTGAACTAAAGCTTCAAAAGAATCAAGTAGCTTCACCTAGTGCTAGAATCAGGAAAAATATGAAACGATCAACGAAGTATCTTTAACACAGTTATTTGTCAAGCCCCCTTTGGAAGGTCAAAATTCAATAATTCTTCAAATTTAACATTTGTTTGCAAAGTAATGGCGTCATTGGTTTCAAATCCTCAACCAGCCACGAGCCCTGGATTTTTCCCCTTCGTAAATGCAGCACAAGGGATAAAATTTAGATGCAAAGCACTTGCGAAAGCAAATGCAAGAGGTCATTGTTGGTAATTATAGAGAATTCATTACTGCAGTTGACACATTGTAGTCACTTAGGGAAGAAGTGAGTTCAATTGAAAAACATTTGGAGTCATTGATATCAAAAGTGCCAAGGTTTACTAGTGGATGCAATGAGTTTATGGACTCAGCTCAGCAAATATCAGAGAAGTGAAGGTTAAACCGTACTCTTCTACAAAATCATAGTACACTACTTGATTTTCTTGAAATTCCTAATCTTATGAACACGTATGTTCAAAATATAAATTATGATGAGGCTCTTGACTTAGAAGATTTTGTCCTGAAGTTAGTAACCATGCATTCGAAATTGCCTTCATCGTTTAGGAGTATTTAATGAGCATGAAATGACTTACAGTTCTTGAAATGCAGAGAAGCATGGCTTGGAGCTATCATTGATGATTTGGACCAAGGGAATGTATATGAGTTCTTAAAACGAATGGCAAATCAACACAGAGTCCCTCGGTATTCATCCAGGTCAATATGTCGTACAACGGTGGTGGAAGATTCCCAACCGGTTCGTCCAAAATATTCTCAAACTCCTCGTGGAACTTAGGTAGAACAATCCTGAAGACATCGTCGGGAGAGACTGGGATCGAATATTGTTGTCGTTCGTTGTCACTTTCGTTTCCAGCAGCAGGAGGAGAAATGTGATAGTCGCCTCTGGTAGGCTACGAGACATGACGTTCGACTCATTCACCTCCCGTTGCATGAGGAGGAGTAACACTCAGACCATGCACATTATGGCAGTTCCAAAACCTGGCGAGAAAGGAACTCCAACTCCTTCCCCTACTACGCATAGGAATCTAACTCCTCCTTCGTTCATGGTTCCTTCAAACAGGACTATGTTCACAGCTCCTCCTCCGCAGAGGACTACATTGACGAATCCTTCTTCCTCTATCATGGGGACTTCGACTCCGTTCAGAATCATAGATGCCTCTGACACCACCTTTACCAAATCCCTCTTATGCTTCTCCCCCGAGATCAGAAGTTTCTTTCCCCGACTCTACTTTTCATCCTCCTGATTAAAGCGAGCGTAATTACAATGTTCCTTTTGATGAAAGTGATTGTAATTACAATGCTATGCACCACCAACTCTGTGCCAAAATATTTCCACCTCGAGGTTGCACAACAGTTTGCGTTAAACCTGTTGGTTTAGAGAAGATATATGAGCTGAACGGGAAAATATATGAACACTTTCCTCCTGCTACGATAAAGAATAAAAATTGCAAGAAATATCGGTGAGAAGAAGAGCTAGAGATTCCAAGCAAGCCAGTGTGTGTCATAGTAAACCATTTTCCAATGATTTTTGAAGAGAAGCTGACGTTTATCTATCAATACGAAGTGAAATTGCAACCTTCATATCATTCCAAAACTTTGACCAGAAGGCTCAAGCATGTGATACAACAAAATCATTTTAACGGAGAGCTTATCAGCTTCAATGACAGTAAGAATATATTCATTTCAAAGAATACGAGGCAAGTAGGTAGGCAAGAGGAAGGCAATCAGTCTCACTCCCTAACCCATTTCTTCTCAATTACCAAGTTAAACAACTACTATTGCATCAGATTCAAACACCAAGTGTCCTATCTATCGGCCAAGCAATTAATCAAAATAGAATAACAACTAAGCCTGCATTGTCAAAATGCACAACACTATTAGGACCAACCTATCTCATGATGAGGGAGCGTTAGTGTACCAGAGTCTTAGAACAATCGCAAAAGGCATTGAATGTGTAGAGAATATGGGAGAGGCATTTTTTCTATTTGAAATCCTGGATAGAGAACCCAACACGAATCTTGCTGAGAGGTCAGCCTAACAGTAAGCAACATGAAATAGGCATGCACACAATAATGACAGTTCTATCCACATGAATGCAAAACTAACATGCACAGAGAGGCCACAACTAGTGGCTCATATTTGAGTGGGGCAGAAATTCACCTATAGCTTTGATACCATGTTAAGACACATACATGAAAAACACAAAAGATGTATGATAAACATGAGTGTGTATCTATTATTGACAATGATATACATTTATAGTACATTTGTGTGACCGTTGGGTTCCACATCCCAAGGTCTCTTGGACTCTCATGGCTGTTCACATTCTACACCAACCCATAGAGGATTAGGTGTCCAACATGTTCAAACTGAGCCATCAAGGAAGAAATTCTAGGAGGGATACCCTCAGACCAAGGAGCTACTGCAAAAGAAACAATGGTCGCAGTTCATTGAAAAATTCAACGATTTTCACAGGGAAGTGACCAAGACATTTGCACACTCATTTGGTGGAACTGAAGATGAAATAGGAGACATTAAGATCACCATAACAAAATCCATGATAGAAGAGGCTACGAAATTACTAAGGAGTGGTGAAAAATGGTTCAAGAACAAGGTAATTAATGGAGAGGATTGGAAGGTCTTCCTCAAAAATTCAAATATGGACACCACTATCTTCAGGAAAGGTATTCCAAACACAGCCCTTAAGAGCACATGGAGAAATTTATTGCTTATACTTCAAAAAAATTTCACCTATGAGGGTAGGTTTGGGTATATGTATTTTTACCATGTTAGGATGATGATGCATTTTCTTGAAGATCACTAGATGAACCTTCCTTAATTTCTCTTAAATAATCTCAAGAAAATGTCTATAAATGTTCAAAAGAAAATTTAGTGTATAGAAAACACCATGTATCATCATGGCCTGATAAAGATATTAGTTGAATTCCATCTTCAGAATATCAGGGACAACTGGGAGAGTTTCTTGGTTAGGAACCATTTTGAAAAAAGATCCCCAAAAAAAGCCAACAGCAGTAGGACCCTTAGCGGAAGGTATAGAACCATAGAATGGGTAAAAGAGCAGGAAAACCAGACTCACCCATAATTATCAGAAGAAGAGTTGCTCATAGTAAACATATTACAGAGAATGAAGAAGGGGAATCTTAGAAGGAAGAAAATTAGCAAAAGAGCAAAGGAAATACCACAAACCAGGACCCTTCCTCAAGAAGAAAACTTAGAAACTAAAAGAAAGAAGGTTCAGGGATTACAAACCTCAGGACTGAGGAGGAGCACAAGGTTGAGCATAGTCCAACAAACAATCCTAAAAGCTACAAAGTACATTGATCTCGAGGAAAACGAGCCAACTAAGGATGAGCCAATTGAGAATGAGGCGACTGAAAACCCTGAAAGTCCTACAAAAGGGTCACTAGAATCATCACCAAGGGTATCACTACCACCTTGCAGCTCACCTCTGAGAAGCCCAGTGCATAGTCCAGGTATTGGCCTTGTCTAGTGAGAGATATATGACTATATAGAGTCATTGGAAAGAAAAGAGACAACAACCAAGGAAATAATTCAGAGTCCTGGAGAAGGGAGAGACTAGTTAAATGAACCACGGGAACACTCAGCCACAAACATTTTAAAGCAGGATATTTTTGAATTAGAAACACTGAGCAGGTATCTCAAGAATGAGAATCAAGCAGTGAAGGCACAAAGTGAGATCCAGATTCCAAAAATGGACAATCTAATCCTTCATTTGAGATTATGGTATAAAAACAACAAAAAGCTGAAGAAGGAAAACAGGATGATGCAAAGAGAGATTATCAGCTTAAAATACAAAATTCTCATGAGAAAACCTAGGATGCTAGTAGCTTTCAAAAAGAAGAAAACAGTGAAACTTGTAGGTGATGAATATAATATACAAGTGATTGAAAAGGATGAAGTGTGTGAGGACATACAAAACCTCCAGCCTGGGGGAATGTAGAGTCCAAAGATTGTCTTACCATGACAACCCTTTTTGCCTATCTTTCCTCTCTTTTCCTACATTTTCCACCTAAATAATGTCATATCCACCAAGTTTTGATAAAGGTAAGAAATGATATGTCTTATTCTTCATGTTTGATTATATACCCTATTTTTTTGTTAAAGAATGCAATTCGCTACAAAATTGGTCTGTTTCCGCAGCTAATCCAGATTTCTACAACTGTCTCCGTTGTATGCAAGGTTCATAAGCTCCAGGTTAGCGATGAAGTATATGAATGGATAAGGAATGGTCCCCTCATGGATCCCTTGCTATCCCTCTGAACCAGTTTATCAAGATAAGCACAGGATATCACTGTCAAACCCCAAGTCAACCACAGGATTGTTGCTAGAACGAAATTTGAGTTTCATCAAAACCTTATCAATTTAATTTTGGAATAGCAAATCAAAGGTTTAGCGATATAGTTAGTTAGAATAAAGATATTTAGGCTTAAATTACTCAAGGCTGTTTTTCCAAAGACTTGTTATAAAAACTATGGCCGCACTTTGATTTGGCATGCCAAATGATGTAATTTTCAGACAGTTCATTGAATTTTATTTTCAAGCAATAGAATTGGTTTTGTGTGTGTATGCATTGTGACCTATGCTAGTATGCATTGATTTTGACTAGTTATTGATGTACTAAATCACTTGAGAAATCTGCCATTATCCCATTGATTCCTATGAATATAGGAAACTTGTATTTGCCAGTCTCAAATCCATCTCTAGGGGTAAGTACATATCTTCTCCCGTTTGGTGGAAACATGGGAACATAAGAAATATCGTTAAGGAGTTTTGATAATACTTCCAAAGCGATTTTTGATGGGAGAATAAGAGCTATTCAGAGGGAATTGCCTGAAGGACATGGTTGAAGACATGGTTGAAGGCATGGTTGAATGCTTCATTAACAACCTTTAGTTGGGATTACATGCCTCATGAATGGCCATCTTGTGTCCTTTTTAGGCATTTGTCAGGTACCCTGTATTGGTGCTATCAGGATGGAACCACTCTATAGAATTTCTCTAGGGGATGTACGAATGGGAAGATCATAGCCGTTATCCAAGCCCCTGATTGATGCTATGTGTGTGTGCCAGCTCTAGAGCAATTACCTAGGGGAGATGTGGATCGGCGAGTGCCTATAGACCTACTATTTCTCTTGTTACTTATACATTAAATACTAGGGACAAATATTAAGGTTGACTACACATCTTTTTCACCATACCAGTCACCTTGTGGAACGAAGCTAGGGGAGGAAGCGAGTGCATATATGTGTTGTAAAAGAGGGCTATAGATTCTACATATAAAAAGAAGAATAATAGTCATTATAAGTTGTTTTCACGTTCATAATCCTGCTATAGGCCTGTTAATGGATTCATTTCATTAAACTTGAAGGACTTAATAAGGAGAGTTTCCATTATCTCTATGGCTTGAGGTCAGAGATCTCATATTTACTTTTTATGCTCGTAGAAACAATAGAGATAACATGAGTGGTTTGTCAATAGCTTGGAATGAACACTTTATTCTAAACCATTCCTAGTGTTTCTATTGCCAACTCTATTTGGATTTGAGGCTTTACAAATAGTTGGGGAGTGGCTTTCTGTAAGGCTTCTAATTAATGGTTGCTAAAGTTTCCAAGGTTAGAGGCTGGCCCCCCACCTACCCTACCTAACCTTCACCTACCTTAGGGTCTTCCCACCTACCTACCTTAGCTACCATGGGATCACCTATGCATGGGGAGGAATAAGGTGGGTAAGCATGGGTAGGACGCCCCCTACTACAATCAGTATAATAGGGCCATGATCCCCAATCTTCTGTTTACTTGAAATCGGGAGGGAATTCTATTATTTCTGCATCCTCATTGATAGGTGGTCACATAAGGGAGCAGTGCTAGCTATATAGGCATCTCATATTAGTAATAAGCTTATTATCAAACCAACGAAGTGGGGACAAAATGAAGTGCTTAGCAGGGGGTGTTCAGAGTCTCTCATCATACCCCCCATTAAGAAGAAGATGGCCGAATAAACAAGAAGAGGAAGGAAATGAGAAGGATTCCTGTGAAATTGGATGGAGCCTGGAAGAGAAACCGGAAGACGAACGAAGCCCTATCCTCTTCTTCCCAAACCTTTCTCTCGGATTGATAAGGAAGATGGTACACCTGAATCGTATTCTTTGAGTGCTTATTGCTTGCCAGAAATCCTACTTCTGCAATTGGTAGGTCACTGGTTATTAGAATAAGTGGTTGTTTTCCGTAGTTTTCCCATGTTACAATTTCCGTTACCAATTTGATCGATCCGAAATGAATTGGTTAAACATTCCACCAGGGAGCTCGATTTTGACTCTTATGTGTGGCATTCATTCTCGTCTGGCTTTTGGAATCACAACCAACAGTGGTTGGAACAACTGGTAGTGATCACCCGGCCCAAGGAATAAGAAGCTTTGAGGAAGCCTGGCAATCGATGTTGAAATGAGTTATTAATAGAATCCATGTCCCAACTCGATTTGATGGATGATCATTACTTATGATGCACTTGAGGATCATTGCCACGAGGTAGATTGGTATGAGAAATCCCCCCTTAGATTAAGTTTTTTCCAATAGAGGAGGGAAGGATATTATGGACTGAACTATGGAGGGCCCCTACAATAGTGACATGTCTTTAACCAAATGCAATTAGATTTCTTTTCATTCCTTTGAATACTCTATTTTTGTGTGAGAAATGCAGTATCATGAGTTCACCAGTGAATCGTTGTATGCATGAGTACTTTCATCTACTTTATACCTAGATTAATTTGCTATTTGAATTTCTTTCTACCTGGTACAACATGGTTCTTTCATTTTCTTTTTATCTAGAATAGTCTAATTGTGTTTACTGCATAAGTATAGATGCTATTTAGAATATATTGTTTGAATAAAATTGAATAAGTAGAAGTGAGAGAGCCTTCTACTTAACAATTGAATTCAAACAATACTTCTTTTCCATTTGATAGAATAGATTTCTCTTGTATTTAGTGAATTAGAGTTGCAGCTTGAAGACTCAAGACAAAAATCCCAAAATAATCTAACACAAGTAGAAGTTAGAATCACTCTCATATCATCCATAAACTAATCCAATAAAGGATAAATCTTAAGGAATCAGCTGATAACTTTAGGGATTGAGACATTAATATAATGCACGACACCATCTCTATACTAATCTTAAGTTTAGACCCTAACAAGAACATAACAACATAAGGAATAACTTCTAGCACATATAGTGCACCTGTACTTCATCAGTCCATGAACCCTAGTTGACAATTTATGATTGACAATTTAAAGACATTAAATTAGCCAAACAATAAAAATCAGTGTGTTATATATTATCTTTATAGAGACAATTTTTTAAGACAATACTCTATGTCACTTACCTAAAGACAATATTTAAGACAATACTTTTTGTCTCAAGTTAGACAATTTACCTAAAAATTGTCTAAAATATTGTCTTTAAACCCCCCTATCTAGAGCAATGATTCTCCATCTGAAGGGGATGAGAGATTTTTTAGGTCTCAATTAGATACACAACCATTCACAAAAGTGTTAAGAGACCATGCTAGTAAATATATTCCTAAACCTACTTGGATGTTCCCCTTACTGCTTCTCTATCACTTCACAATTTAATTATTACTTAGGGTCATCATTTCTAGGCACTAGTACCATCTTTCCACCATCACATCATTCAGTGGTTTAGATAAGTTCCCATGAATGTTCACTTGAACTATACACTTGTAAAAAATAAGAGTTATTCTTAAAACTGAAAATAGATGTAATCTTAAAATTTAATATATAATTTTTATTAAATAAATTTTATTGATAATTTTTAAATTTACTATATAATTTTTATTTCATACATGTATTAATAATCTTTCAAACTAGAATGTAATGAGGTCCTATGAATCAACTTGTAACTTTGAACTTTTAAGTGAAAATACTTCCAAATTTAAATTTACTTGAGACTTATGTGCTCAGAAATATGATGTCTTATATAAATGGTTGGATGTGAATTTTTTTTTTTGGTAATTTGTGATTTTAACATGTTATTATTACAATTATTTGTAAAATACATTTTCAAATTTTAAATCATTTTTATTGGTCATGAAATTCCAAGTGTAATTGATATTTTGATTAAAAGTGTTAATTTCATTTTACATTTTAGTATTTTAAGATTGACAAATTAAAATAAACTATTTTTTCATATGAAAATAGAAAATACTTAAAACTTTATTCATATGTCACACATTACACCTCCTACCATATTAAGTTGTGCACTTTAAATGAAGAATTATGTTTTTAGATTTGAATTAGAAGTATAATTGAACCATGACGTATATGGCTACTTATTATTTTATCCTGCGTACCATGTAGACACAATGAATTTGTTTTTATTTCTTGCAATGTAATTGGTCTAATCATATAAACAATTACAATGAGTTTTGATCCAAATTTAAACAGGAACGCAACAAATTACATATATAAGCATAAATGCAGAGATGCAACATAAATAACACTTCCTTTCATTAATATCAAATAGTGAAATATGCTTACAAATAAAATGGAACTGAAACTAGCTTGGGCAATGATAGCTGATCTCCGAGAAGAGATGTGGTGGTTACATGCCTCTGAACTGAGTTACAATGAGGCGCAAAGGGCCTTTTTATTACTGAACAATCAGAGAAAACCCTAAACAACCAAAACCCTAACCCGAGGAGATGTAACGCCAAGAGTTTATGGGCCCCGTTGGAGTTAGTTGGGCAACCAACTTCCCGGGGTTGTAACTTGGTCATATTATCTCTGTTTGACGTGCATGAAACCTCATTGGAAAGATCCCTCCGAGGACTAAAATTGAAAACATGATTTTATTGAAATCACCTAAACCAATATTGTAAAAAAAAACGTTGTTTAGGGCCTCAAAATGGCTCCGGAAGTTCAGGACCCGAAAAACTGCCAAAATTAGTAAATTGTGCTACAATTAAGGAAACTGAAAAACTAAAAGAAACAATGGTCGAGGTCCAAGTGGAATAGGAGGGTGGCCACCACTATCCACCTAGATCATTCCTCCCCCCTTAGGAAGAAATGGTCTCCATTGCGTCGCATTCCTCCATGAGATGAGGAAACTTTTGTTGAACTTGGTCCCTATTGAGCCATTTTCCTTGGTGCAGGAGTTGGCCGGCTTTGAAAACTCTATATAGTTGGATCTTCTACTGGCGAGTGTTCTTGATCTATGTGTCCATGATCTGATCAGTTGTAGCTTGTTTCATGTAGTCTGGATTTAACTTTGTTGGTGTGAGTTGTTCTAAATTGTCGGATGTGTCTAGTAATAGTGGAAAGTATGGCTGAAGGTGATCCACATTGAACACTAGGTGCAGGCCAAGGAATGGGGGAATTCTGAGCTCAAAATAATTATCTCCAACAACCTTGGTAATGGTGTATGGCCCATATCGAAGCAGGCCAATCTTGCGGTGGGGCCTAGAGAGGCACTCCTTCTACAAATGTAGCCAAACTTTGTTGCCCACCTGGAATTTGTGTGGCACCCAATGTTGATCATGCTGCTGCTTTTACTTAGCATTAGTGTCCAATATGTCATGGAACTGTTGGTGGATGTGTTGAATGTGCTCAATGAAGTTATTTTCCTTCTCGGCTTCAGAATGGACATGAGTCGAATCTGCTTGAGTCGCTACAAATGGTATGGCCACATCAATGGGACATAGTGGCTAGAATCCCAAACCCACCTGAAAAGGGTTGTGGCCAATCGAGCCGTGGAGTGCCTGATTGTAGCTGTGCTGGACATCGAAGAGGGTCTCATCCCATGTGCGTGGATGCTTTGAGTTGTACATGCGCAAAATGTTTACGATCATTCTGTTGACGACCTCTGTCTGGCCATCAATTTGGGGATGGAAAGTTGTGGCTTAGTGAGCTTGGCGTCCAACATCAATTAAATAATAGACCAAAATGTACTGAGGAACCTCCTGTCCCAATATGAGATGATATATTGTGAGATCCAAAAGTATACCCACACTCATTCAAAGAAGATTTTAGTAGTGGCTTTTGCTATGATACTCTTCTTGCAGGCTGTCATAATGGCCATCTTCAAGAATCTGTCGATGACCACAAAAATGTAGTTGCTGCCATGTTTAGTAGAAGGAATGCCTGACATGTAATCCATGGAGATGGATTCCCAAGCTTGACTAGGGGTAGGAAATGGAGTATAGAGACCTTGCTTCTTGATGGTCGATTTGGAAATGGTGCAAGCAGTGCAAGATTTGATGTACTTCTCGACATCATGTCGAATATTCAGCCAATAGAAATATTTCTGTAGTATTTCCATCATTTTCGCAACCCCGAAATTCCTAGCAAACCAACTGTAGTGCACTTCCCACATCATCTTCGCATGCTCGCTTAAAGTGCGAACACAAAGGTTTCCCAAGTGGCATAACAGAGCATCCCGAAGGTGAAAATATGGAACTTGTTGACCCTCCAAGAGCATATGGTATGTGTGGCTGAATTCTGGGTCACTTTTGTAGAGAAATGGCCAATTAGAAGTCTCATGCCCACAAGAGTTTAGCAAGGTGGTTAATGCCATGATCGGTGGTCGACTGAGGTAGTATGCAACATTATTTATGTTGCCCTTCTTATACTTGATATTCAAATGGAACTATTGCAGGTATGTGGACCACTTCTGATGACGATCAGTTTGCAACTTCCATTGCATATGTATGAACTGCGGGGGTCAGCGGTATGTGTGGATGACCATTTCCTTCCCTAAAATGTAATGCTTCCATTGTCAACAGGCCTGCGCAATGGAATACATATCTTTGTCATAAGTGGGATACTTCCGGACTGTGTTTGAAAGTATCTCACTGTGATATGCCACTGGATGCCCCTGTTGAGTAAGGACCGCCCCAATAGCATAATCAAAGGCATCTGTCTCGATCTCAAATGGTTGTTGCAAGTCTAGTAATGTGAGCACTGGAGTAGAGAAGAGGCAATGTTTCCACTCTATGAATGTCTTCTGTTGAGATTTAGACCAAAATAATTTTTATTTCACTCCTCCTTTTGTAACTTGACTCAAGGGCCAAGTGATGTGAGGGAAACCCAACATGAACCTACAGTAGAAATTGGCAAGCCCCAGAAAGTTGTGGAGCTTTGTCAGAGTGGTTGGGGCTAGCCAATCCCGAATGACTTGGATCTTGGCTAGATCCACATGCACCCCATATTCATTAATAATGTATCCTAGATACTGAACCTGGGTCATGCCAAAAGTGAATTTCTCCAAATTGCCACACAACTTGTGTTGCCACAATGTTTGGAGAACCTGTTGGATGTGGTGGACGTGCTCTTCCCAACCGTTTCTAAAGATCAAGATGTTAATTGCCATAATATGTCATCCATCAGCCTCATCAAGGTTGCAGGTGCATTCTTCAACCCGAAAGGCATAACCAACCATTCAAAAAGACCCTCCTTAGCTTTGAAGGTAGTCTTCCACACATCAGAGGGTTCGATTGGTACCTGGTGATATCCAGACTTCAAATTGATCTTGTTGAAATATTCCCCCCCTTGATTTGGTCTAGAAGGTCATAAATCCATGGGATCGGGTACATATTCTGAACAATGATCTTTTTTCAGAGCCCGATAGTCAATACAAAGTCTCCAAGTCCCATCCTTCTTCTATGCCAACATGATCAGGCTCCCACAGGGTGATGAACTAAGCCGAACGTGACCTTTCTACAGCAGCTCCTGAATTTGCCTCTTGATTTCATCATTCTCCATAATGGAATGTCAATAGATTGGTGCGTTGGGTAATGACACACTCGGGGTAAGATCGCTGGAGTGCTTGACCTGACATTGCAAAGGCACCCCTGCAAGGGAGGTGAAGATGTCCTCGTACTCCTCCATGACCTTGTCGATCTGTTGTTGTCGTGCGGAGGGGCCTTGTCTGGAGGTCATGGCCACCATATTCTTCTTTTCTTGAGGGCGTATCATTAAGAAAACAATTTTCTCGGTTTTTGAAATGAGCGTACTGCATTGTTTTGCAATAACCAGAAAGATGGCGGTAAGCGGTGCTACCTCTGGTATCCTGTACAACTTATTTCCCACTATAAAAATAACAACGTGAGGCCTTGACTCA
>APFE031228009.1:40397-60739 GCA_000404065.3 Pinus taeda
GCTTTCCACTTCACTTTCATATAGATCAAGCTTTTGAAACAATGACCCAATATTTCAGATCTTAAGATATTCAACCCAAAAGCATACATAAGCCAAATGATCTCCTTTGCTTTATATAGGCAAGCTCGTCCTCAAATCATGGACAAATACCACAGGCCAAAACCATAACAAACCAATACCATCAACTCAATACTAGGGATCAACACGTCTGTCGAGATGCCATGGTCCAAAAACCATAGGTTAAAATTCCAAGGACTAACTACCATGGACCAAAGGTAAGTTTTCCCACATGAAATAAACTTTTCTCTGCATAAAATTTCATGAACTTTTCTCCACATGAAATAAACTTTTATAAAATTTTCTCTACATAAAATTCCATGAACTTTTCTCCTGCATACTTCTTAATTCTCATCATATTGAGAGCCATGCCATGGGTGTTGCCATCAAGTACAACATCTGTAACATATAACCATACCAGAAACATAATGCCAACAATTATGTCAAGGATATCTCATCTAGTATAATATTTTCGAAAGGTTTTGACATTTCAATGAGATGGGATGTGTGTTTTAGAAAAAAACATTTTTTTATGATCTTATTAATAATTTATTGTGACAATAAATGATGAGTTGCATTATGGCCTTGGGATCAATTTGTCTTACCATTTTTTTAAATCATTGACAAGGTTTCTAATGTACGATTACATGTTTCTATATTTTTCACTATTTTAATGCATAGAATTCTTATAAAAACAATTGAAATCCTATATTTTAACAAAGGAAAAAATAATTGGCATTTGGATGAATAACATTTTGATTCAAAATATTCTTTGATAATGTAATAGATTGTTGTGACAACCGTTTTTGTAGCCCCTCTTGTAAAGATTGCTATGAATTGTAATTCATGTAAATAATGTGGAAATGTAATGCATTGACTGGTTGAGGGAGGTGGACATAAATTCAAAGAAATGAGGAAGAGGAGTTGCTTGTAAGCCTAAGACACGGTATCTATTTCACCACCTATCTTCCTGATGGATTTATGGCATTGATAGTGCAACATTGAATTTAAGGAATGGGATCCTTGAGGGAAAGAGGAGCATCTAGTCTTAGTTCTCATAGAGACATGGGCATGGTAAACACACATAACGTATGAGAGGAGAAGCCTAATGGGAGACAAGGGTGGAGAGGAGAGAGATTCAAGATTATGCATTATTTTGTCAAGGGAAAAGACTACATAGTAGATGAGAAAGAGAGAACTCACTGGGAAAAAGAATGCAAAGCATGAATCAACTACAAATGTAAATCTATTAGGAAGTGATAACCAGTGAAATCCTGTGTTTTACTAATTAGGGGGGTGTTATTTCGTATATTTACTATGGCCTATCAATGTGTCTTTAAATTGATTTTCTAGAGATAGTTTAGTGGATTCGTGAGACTTAGGTGCTAGCTGGGGTTGACAAATCAAATAATTACATACCCAGAGAGTTTATAAACACCTGAGTAGTAGCTAACCTTAGGGATGATAAACCATTGGGACAATATTCGAGGTTAATAAACTACTTGATAGGTCGAGACATCCAAGACTTAGTTGAAAGGTCTGATAAAACATTGAGTGGCTAGCCTTGGGGTTGATAAACCACTTAGGTACTTACTTAGTAAGCTAATACATCTCTTGGAAGTAGAATCTTTACTCTTGCAGTACTAATCCAACTAATAAATCTCCCTTTACACCTATATAGTCCTTCTCCTAGAACTTAGCTAAAACTCTGTGAGCCTTGGATAAACCCTTGTGGTTTGTGTTCTATTGAACAAAGAGTGACTGTGGTGTTACAACTGGTGGGATGTGGAGAAATCACTTAATAAATGAATTTTTCTTCTTACAATCTATTGACTGGGTTTTGGTCAGAGTACTCCTAAGAAATTACCTCAACAAACTCTGAATCGGGCTTAAGGGTGGTTAGAAGCAAGAAAGATTACAATATAGCTAGCCTATAGTTGGGTGGAGAGTTGAAGTCCTTTCCTCAGTTTCCATTCAATAAGGTAAACAAACAAGTGTATCTACTTTTACTTTGTTTCTCTATCAATGCTTAATGTTATTATTATGGGTTACAACAATGAATGTAATTGCACTTCTTTTGGAGGAATGATGTTAATCCTAGATGTTTGCGATAAGTTACATGTGTGATTGCTTTCATGGTATGGAAGGGATTTGCAAATAACTTGTGACTATTGTTAAACTCCTAAATGCATGGTCACTTACCTAGCATTTAAGGTTAAATTATTGAGTTTAGTTGATTGTTACTATGTGTGAGTTTTATTGTAGATATATATGAATATTATGAATACCTATTATGTATAGATTGGTGGAGATCTATAGTTTTCGTGTGATGGGAATGACATATCAATGAGTCTGATAGAGATTACGACTAGGCATGTTGAAGGTTTATTCCATGATATAGTTAAGTTTAATTATTAGACTTTTTGTGTGGGAAGCAAGAATTATCCATGTTATTTTTATGGTGCAAAGCATCTCTTGTCATCTAGAATGGCTTTGTAATCCATTAGAGTGTTAAAGTCTCTAAGTCTATTCATTAATGGACTATGGGCTTGCATCCAAAATGGATTAACTATGTTAAGTCCTACAAAGAGTAAGAGCCAATCAGTTGAAGAATTCCCATCTACTACCAGATTTACTTATGTCCAAGGAAGCAAGGACTATCTTTTATAGAGCAAGAGTCGATGTTAGTTGTAGGATTCATTTCTGTCCTAGGGAACAAAAATGTGCCTCCATAGTACAGAGACTTGGCATTGTTAGTAAAAATCCATCAGTTGAGAGGAGTGTGGAACAAAATGTTCTCATTAGTTGTTGTGTATATTCATGTCGCTTTGCACTAAGGTTACAATGAGACTTTAGGGAGAAGTGGGTGCAATTAATGAAGGGCGTAGGATAAGAAATGTTGAATTTCCACAACCTTGGGTCTAGGTTAGAGTCTTAAAATCACTGACGCTACCAAATAAATAATCAAAACCATAAACTACTTTGCACAATGGAAATATAAAGCAATAAATCACATAGCAAAAATATACACATGTTTTAATAGAATTGTACAATATTAGACAATCACCAATGTTCATTATATTAAACTAAATATGAACAATGCAATAGTCTATGGTATACAAGATACAATGACAAACTTCGTTGCAACTTCTATGTTGTATCTTGTAATGTTGGTCCTTCACTTCCGTACACTAGTAGTGTCTTAGTCCATCAAGACTCTAGGAGGGTTTCCAACTAAGACTGCTGCAAGTCACTTTTGTAGCATGTAAATAGGCTTATCTAATCTGCTCTCTGGGTAGGCATAATTCTTTAGCTCCAAACTAGCTTCTAGTAGCCTCTTTTGTCCATCAAAGAGCTACTCATAAGGCTGAAAACTTTACCCAATTATGCACCAAATGATGTCCCTCTTATATGCTTCTCTAGGGCTATTTTGGGTATCCAACACACTGCCCTCCAATCAGATCAATGGCACCCAATCCAATCACTATGGAATCTAAACAAATGAAGACACACAATCACCCAATCTTGCCTCCAAATTGGTTCCCACAAGCTGCCCAAACAATCTGATCCAATTTGGTCAACAAATTTGACCCAACACCTCGCCAAAAATATTGTTGTAATAATGTTTGCACCTTTTTGTTCGTGAAACTTGGTTAGGGCACTTATTACATCCATAAATCCTCCCAAAAATCACCAAACACGCCCTAAAATGGTTGTGACACACTTAAGATGCCTCCTCCTCACCCATGCTTCTTCTTTAGGGCATATGTCAACCCTTGACAGCCCTAAAACAATCCCATTTGTGTGCTATGGCCTGCGGCCTAGCATAAAAACTCTCCAACAGTGAGACAATCCTCAAAACGGTGCCCAAACACACTCCAAACAAAAATCTTCTTGCCCACAAGGAACATGGCCTAATAGCCATCCTCCTAAGCCCTCATCACAGAAAAAACAAACGCCTGTTTCAACCAAAAAACAATCCTCGACCTCCCTATGGTGTCCTTCTCTTTCTGTGGCTAGGGCTTCACTGTTCCTACTTGCGTCCCAATTTCAGAGCTCCTTTTCCTTGAGAAGGTGTTGCAAAATGGGCTATCAAACAACATTTCTTCACCCTTTATTTATATCCAATAAAGGGGCTCCATGAATTGATGAAGAGACACATCTATTGGAGAAATTTTACTTCAAGCCTACATGACTTGAAAACCAATAATTACTTGTCAACCTAAAAAATTCATTTCTCCACTTCTACAACTCAAAATTCAATGATTCTCAAAGTGTTGGATTATCCTTTCGTCCATCTACCATCTCATGCCATCAAATGTATAAATGTGTTGCCAGAGTTTCCCCAAGCACGATTGGGTGAAAAACCCCATCCTTGTGTTCCAAGCCTACAAGTGACCTTTGTGGCGCTTTTCCCTCCAAATCCCGAACCCTAGATCTTGGAGTAACTGCCAATTTAAAAAAATAAACACACCCTCTTAGTGAGGGAGGTTCTTCCAAGACTAGGAAGTACTTCTTCATCATCATCACTACTCGCAACACTTGCCCAACTCATGGTGCTCGGAATTTCAATAATCCCTGTATAGTGAACTATGCCCTTCTCGAAACTGTCACTGTCATTGCTAGAAGCACCCTAATTATTATCTTGTAATGTCTTCCACTCTCTCCATGATTCCTTCTTGGTAGTTGAAGGAACACCCTTTCTTCCCACCGACCATGCACACTTCTTGAGTTGCAGAGTCTCCCTCTGAATCTACAAGCTCCCTCTCAAACTAGACTCCCTCGGAGTCTCTCGAACTAAGACCGTCTGAGGAAGGTGTACCTTTTTCTTGAGAACTTGTACTTGCTCCTCTAAAGCCTACATATGCACCTACACCTGCTCGTGCTTCTCTGGAACCTGCACCTACTCCACCTGCTTCTTTCCAGATTCAACAGGTTCGCCTGTCAACCTATATAGACCATCCTCTCTAAATTTGAGTACAATCTCATCTGACTTAGAGCCTCTAGGCATAAGTCTTGCCTTCCCATCCTCAAACAAGACCTCAAACCCCTTCCTCTTAATCATCAAGATAGAAATCACGCTATATCTGAGTCCTGGTAAAAACAGTACATCCTAGACCCGCATCACACATCATGTCTCCATCCTGAATGGCACAACTCTCGATCCTTAGATATCCAACTAACTCTTATTGCCCAACACCATGTGCAACTTCGAGTCCCATTTAGCTAGATTCTCAAAAACCTCCCGTGACCCTGTCATATGCTTCATCGCACCACTATCCATGTACCATCCATCCTCATTGATAGTACTCTGCGACAAAATGAGAAATCCTAGAAAATTCCTCCTCTTTCAATCTCATGGAGAGATCATCTATCTTAGCTAAAGTGGAAACATCAATAGCCTGCTTTCCTTTCCTCTTCTCATAATCTCCCTTCTTCTTCATCGGACATATCAATGAATAATGACCCATCTTGCCATAGTTGAAACACTTGACTTTACTCAAGTCCTTCTCTTTCTTACCCTTCATTCGTGTTGCAAGTGCCATGTCATCATCAAAATACTTCTTCTTTGGATGAATATTATCGTCTTGCAACTCTTCTTGAATGAAGTCATCCCACATCATATCCCAGTATGGTAGCTTCTCCCTGGCAATGATCCCTTTGATGAAGGGCTTCCATTCCTCAATGAACCCTTTCAAAGAAATCCTTACCATGTCGTCATCTAAGATAGTCACGCTGATGGAAGCAAGCTCATCTTTGACCTGAGATAATATTGTCAGGTACGAGGTCATGGTTTCACCCTTTATCATCCTAGTGGACTTTGACTTATCCTCCAATACCAGTACTCGGTTCTCGTTCTTATTCTAGAACAAATTCTGAAGAGACATCCACATTTCATGTGCATTATTCTTCCCAAACAAATGAGTTATTAGGGAATACTTCACACCATCTAGGATGATCAATCTCTCCCTCGTGTCCAAATCATCCCATATCTCAACCTCCTTAGGGTCATTTGGCTTCTTGATCTCTTTCTCAACAAAAATCTAGATCTCATTGACTTGCAAGACCAACTTGATCCTTTCCTTCCAAGGAGTATAGTTGGACAACCCTTCCAACCTATCCTCATATCGAAGACCTGACTGCAACTTTGACATTGTAGTGAGCCCTTCACTTACAATGTGACTAACTCCCTCTTACTATGTACTTCACTGTGCATAACTCTAATTTACTTACTTCCAAATTAGCTCAAACACGCTCGGATACCATGCTAATTTCCATGATCTTGGGTCTAGGTTAGAGTCTTAAAATTACTAATGCTACCAAACCAAGAATATCAACCATAAACTAATTTTCACATCAGAAATATAAATCAGTTAATCACATATGCACACATATACACAGTTTTTAACAAAATTGTACAATCACCAATATTCGTTCTATTAAACCAAGTCTGAATAATATAAAAGTCTATAGTATACAAGATACAATGAAAAAAATTGTTACAACTTCTATGTCATATCTCGTCCTGCCAGTTCTTCACTTTTGTACTGCTCACTAGTAGTGCCTTAGTCCATCAAGGCTGCTACACATCAAGACTCCAAGAGGGCTTCCACCTAACACTATTGCAAGTCACTTTTGTAGCATGTACATGGGCTGATCCGATATGATATTTGGGTAGGCCTAATTCTCGAGATCCAAACTACCTTCTAGTAGCCTCTTTCATCCATTAAAGAGCTACTCATAAGACTGCAAAATTCACCCAATTACGCACCAAACAACTTCCTTTTTGTATGCTGCTCTAGGGCTAATTTGGGTAGCCAACACACTACCCTCCAATCAGTTCAATGGCACCTAAGCCAATGACTATGGAATTTGCACTGATGAAGAAACATGATCATCCAATCTCGCCTCCAAATTGGCTCCCATAGGCTTCCCAAACAATCTCATCCAATATGGTCAACAAACTTTGACCCAACATCTCTCCAAAAATACTGTTGTAATAATGTTTGTACCTTGTTGTTCGTGACACCTAGTTAGGGCACTTGATGCGGCCCTAAATCCTCCCAACAATCACCAAACAGGCCCTTAAAGGGTGGTGTAACACCTTAGTAGGCCTCCTCCTCACCCAAACTACTTCTTTAGGGCATATGACAACCCTTAAATGAGCCCAGCTATGTGTTATGGCCTGTAGCCTAGCACCACAACCCTCCAATAGTGAGACATTCCTCAAAACGGTTCCCAAACACACTCCAAACAAAAACGTTCTTGCCCACAAGGAACTCAGCTTAATAGCCAGCCTCCTTGGCCCTCATCACAGAAAACGTGGACCCTTATTTCAGCCAAAAAACAATCCTCAACCACCCTTTGGTGTCCTTCTCTTGTTGCGTCTAGGGCTTTGTTCTTCCTTCCTACGTCCCAATTTCAGTGCTCCTTTTTCTTGAGAAGATGTTGCACAATGGATACTCAAACAACCTGTCTTCACCCTTTATTTATATCCAATAAAGGGGTTCCATGAATTGGTGAAGAGACACATATATTGGAGAAATTTTACTTCAAACCTACATGACTTGAAAACCAATAATTACTTGTTAACTTCAAAAATTGATTTCTCCACTTCTACAACTCAGAATTTGATGATTCTTGAAGTGTTGGATTCTCCTTTACACCCTCTATTGTTTGATGCCATCACATGTATAAATATGCTTCCAGAATTTCCCCAAACACAATTGGGTGCAAAACACGATCCTTGGGTTCCAAGCCCACAAGTGACCCTTGTGGCCCTTTGCTCTCCCAACCCTGAACCCTAGGGCTTAGAGTAACTCCCAAGCTACACAAATTAATAAGAAAATGCATGTTTCTCGTTGCTAAAACTTTCCATCATGTTTTGAAGGAAATTTTATGATGTTACCTCCCATGAGTATAATGGTGTTGTTGATAGAGGGCGGGGAAAAAATTCCTTCCTTTTTGTTGAATGGGAAAGTGTTGTTTTACCTGGAGATCTAGGAACCAATGGGGCCTAGGGCTAGAGCTAATGTGGCACTAAAAGACATGTGGCAGTGGTTGTGGCACCACTTCCATTGAGTGACACATGGTGTTGACAAGGTAGTACCTGTGTCTAGAATCCACACCACTACAGAGCTCAAGGTCATGGAGGTACTTGTGCAATTTTGTTGTGGGGTGCAGAGGAGGCAAAAGTCACAGGATGAAAATCATCTTGTTAGTTGACGCAAGAGTGTATAGATCACAACAGAGGATTAGATGGGTGCCATTCTTAAGAAATGGCATGTTTACATGATGAGGCCACATGTACCACTTGGTAGCTCTACTTGTTGGTGCATGTTGATGTGGCAACGATTAAATGCTCAGAATTTGAATGGGTGTAACTTTTGATCTAGGTATCATATTGAGACAAAATTTACATTGCCTAAAAACACTTGATGATCTGGATGCAATGGTGTTGTCCAAATTTAATTTTACTAAATTAGAGAAAGGAGAATTTTTATAACCCCATTTCCATAATGAGAGCATGTAGGTCAGGTCAGAACAAAGTAACACTTCCAATTTAGCCATGATTAGTCCAAGGGGGTGGGAGGGAGTGTTACAGTTGATAACAAATAGTTCACTTATGTAGCTTACCTACAAGTAATGAAAAACCACTTTCATTCACTTGAAGGTGTTTTGGAGTTCTTCGTCATACAATTTCCAATCTAGGTAGGGGTGATGGACATATCTTCTAGAACTCTTGACTTATTTTTTATCGACTTACATTCCTCAAGGGGGACTAAATGTGATTAGATATGGATTTTGAAATGTTGCATTATTAAACAAGAGGTTGCACCATAGGAACTTCTTCATTAAGAAGTTGTGCACTAGTCGCCTCTCTAATTTCATCCATACTATAATTAGCTCCAAGAAAATACATCATCATATAATCATACACAATTTTCTTTTCTAATGAAATATTCATTGTAGGTTCATCTAATGTGTTACGAGTTGGATTCTCTTTTTCTAAAACTTTTTGTTTTGACATATCTACCCCCTTTTCTCTTACTTCAATGATCTTTTTTATGGTTTTGTTTTTCCTTGATGACATTATTTTCTAACTACAATGGCTCCCTATATTTAAATGAATCTAATTACAAGGAGACAACAATTGTCATCCAATCACAAATAAAGATATAAATTGTCTTCCAATTACGAAATTATCCTCTAATTATACAAGAAAACAAAGTTTGTCTCCCAATATTATAAAACGTGTCTTCCAATTTCATAGCAAGATAAAAAATTTCCCTCTAATTACACCAAAATACAAAAAATAATTTCCAATTCCTCAACAAGAAATTAAGTGTCTTCAAATTAATCAAATTTCCTTCTAATTACATATAAATTGTCTTTTATTTACAAAATAAGTCAAAAACCATGTTGCCAATAAAAATAGACAAGAATCATAGTTATAAGAAGAGTTTCGGCGTAAATCACATATAGAAAGACCTTTGTCGACGCATTTCGAACCAACTAGAACGCATCGAGAAAGGTCTTTCTATATGTGATTTACGCCGAAACTCTTCTTATAAATAGACAAGAATCTTCTAGCCAATTACACAAAACTGATATCAAGTGTTAACATAGAAACCTCTCTTATGTGCATGTATGCTAGATTTATGTTTGGATGTTGGGCATGTGGCAAGCATCTAGGGTTCAGGCTAGTAGATAAATAATGCATGTTTTCTTATGAATTCACATACATTCTATGGAATGCACACACATTGTCAACAATAAACATGTGTTCATGATACTAACATCTAATGCATTAGCTTCCATACCTACCTCCCTCTCTTTCCTTCTAAATTTTCGCCAACAATTCTAGGATTGCGCACACATTATAAAACGCGTGCATGATTTTATATCTATCTCCCTACCTCTATCCTTTCTCTCTCCCTCTCTCTCCCTCCCATAACTCTCTCTATATCTCCCTCTCTATCCCCCCTCCATCTCCATTTCTTTCTCCCTCCCTCTCTTCTTCTCTCTCTCTCTCCCTCATTCCCTCACTATCCCTCTCCCTTTTTTTCCCATCACTCTTTCTCCATCTCTTTGCCTCTCTCTATCAATCTCTCTCTTCTTCCCTCTATATCCCCCCTCTATCAATGTATTTATATCCTTCCCTCTGTACTCACTCTCACTTCCCCTCCCTCCCTCATTATACCCATCCCTCTCTTTATTTGTCTCTCTCTTCTTCCCCCTCGACTCCCTCCATCCCTCCCTATCTTATTCTCTCTCAATCTCTACCTCCACCTCTATCTCTTTCTTCTTCCACTCTTTCTTGCTCTATCTCCTCTCTTAGGCTCCCTCCCCTCCTCTCTCTGCTCGTTGCATGTATCCTTCCATATCTCTTTCTCTTTTTCTCTTTCTCTTTCTCCCCCCACTATCCATCTCTCCATTTCCATTTACATATTTTCCTATTTCTCTATCTTTTCTTCTTTATCTATCTCTATCTCTCTCCCTCTATCATTCTCCCTCCCCCCTCCTTGTCTCTCTCCCTAGCTATTTTATTAATTAAATTTTATAGTAGTCGAAAGAAATGAAAATACAATAATGGTTAGTAATTCACTATTTAATAGTTATTATTTATTCTCCACCAATTCAATATATATATCTGTATGATGAAGATTGATGAAGATCGATAGTACTCCATCCATCGTTCCATCTATTGCATGATTAGGTATTTAGATTTCATGTCCTTTATGAAGCCACCATAACATGGTGTAGAAACATGGGAATTGTCTTTAATACGACTTTTTGGAAATCTGACCGGCATATTTTTAAGTTTTGTGATTAGATACATCTTATGTCTTCTCCGCCCCCCAACGATCCTTTCTTGGCCTCCATATGGGAACTCGTTCGGCCTCCAACGACCCATCCTGTCTCTGGCAAAGTCCATCTCCCCCATTTCACTGATGTCCATGTGGTGTCTGTTATCTTGATGGTCCCATTGTAAATTATGCACACCATGTTTCAGGATTCCATGCATCATATTGATATTCACTCACATTTTCAAATTAAGAGAGGGAAAAAGAAATTTCAAATTTTCAACTCATATCACAAATCGCTCTTCCTGCCTACATGAGCCAGTCCATTTGTATCTTTTGCTTTCCCCAAATCTCTTAATTTAGCCTCCATGACTGGATACTGAAGAGGACACAGCACGAGCTTATAATAAGGTTGCTTACTGGTCCAAAGGGTTGAAAGAAAAACTAAAATTTTCAACTTGAACTGTGCCATAGCGATGGAAATGCTCATCACCCACATTTTCACCCTCATGCAAGGGAATCACAACATTTTAATGAAACAAGGAATTCAAATCTAATCACAGGCTCTTCGTTTCCTATAAGACTAATATTGCAACACTTTCTATTATTTTATTTCTACATTCAGCTGTTGCAAAATCCAAGTTTGCCTTCACTCTCGTTAATTGAGTAGTATCTGGCAATGTCACTTTGCAACCCCTTATTGTGACAACCCACTGTTAATGTTGTTCCTACTAGGCCAGCACAAGCATTCTTGTTGTTTCTGCCCCAGCCTTGCAACAAAATTTTATTTTCCAAGCGAGATCTCCTCACAATCACGTTACTCAAGTGTTCCTTGAGCTCCAACCCTGGAATGTTTACAAACATCTCAAACAAAGAAAATCTAAATCATCCTACATGTAGCGCAACACAACCTTAAAGGAGTGTTCTTCCATATTTTGTGAAAACTTTTTACGAATTCAGTGGACTTACAAATACTTGTCTTTTATTTTTATTTTTATTATTATTGTTTGAGCATAATAACTTAGTACCATAGAGTCTTTCTAAACATATGTTTTGTGATATGGTTGAAGTATGACACAATAGAGCTGGTAGGTGTTTCCAGGAAAACTAGTGTCTTTTCGATCTGCTAGTCCCACTAAGATTGGTAGCTATCTTAGAAACAAACAATCAAAGCACTTTGTGATTTCCTTTATGTATGATAGATAAGGGAGAAGCAAAGGGACTAACCTGGATCTTCCGCTTGACTCCTTGCTTGATTTCTCTGTCCCTTGATAGAGCTTGCAACTCCTCTCCTACTTGTCCCACTTAGAGAATACCTATAGAGACAAAGTAAAAAAACACCATCAAAGCATCTCGATCTATAACATCATAAATCGCAGAATCAGAAATACATTGATCATACAATTGCATTCACAAATAACAAGATTCACAAATACACGATTGTACGGAGGAAAACTCAAAGAACTTTATTAAAATAGAAGGGAGAATTACAACCCAGCTCTTTGATCCAGCATCATCCTCCCAGCATCAAATCCCTCTTCACCTTATGAAAAGCAAGATCACCCAACAATACAATGTCTCTTCTAAAAGATAAACCAACAGCACTTCCTTACAAATTACAAAATTCCAACCCCTGGATCTCTCAGATGAGGGATCCATTTATAGATGTCTGCAAGGGTGTGAGTCATATCTAGGTTAAAATTAATGTCATTCCACTTGTAGTTCTTGGTTCCACTTGGAGATTTCTTGGATCTCTTACTCATCCCTGGGAAAATTTAGAGAGGCAAGTGTCATAGAAGAAGTTTCTAGAAGATTCCATGAGCATCCACTTAGCAAACTATCTCAGCCATTTGTCCATTCTCACTCATTGCACCCTAAAGAAGGCATCTTCAGTATGCATCGCATTGGTCTAGTGTAGGAGCCAGTATGCATCGTACCTTAACAGTGAAGCAGTCAGTATGGTCTAGTTTTGGCTAGTTCTTAGTGGTTTTTGAGGTGGAACTTCTAGGAAATGATGTAATCAGTTGACCATGATCCTGTAGGGTATGAAACAACACTTTTAGGGGTTAAAGAGCCCTTGGTTTATTGACATATATGATTGGGTTTGAAGTGCCCAAATATTTCTATAACAGTTTCCCCCTAAAGCATGAGGCCATAAATCTTTTGATGTCGGGTGAAATGCTTTATCATGAGGATCCGAGATATTCGAACTGGAAGGTGACTTGTATAAGATACAATACAATACATTATCATCATATTATTTTCATGATCTAGCTGAGTTGGGAATTCCCATGCTCAGCTTTATAAATTCATTTTCATGTACATAGGACAAATAATCGTTTACAGTTGTAGACTGGTGATTCTTGGTATGTAGAGTCATCATCCCTTAGCTTGGATGATCATCTGTGTAGCTTCCGTGTACATCTAATGTCTTTATATTCCTGAATATATCGTAGCCCAAATAGATGAAACTAGATCCGGGGTCTTCAAACTTGTTCAATCTTCACCTGATGTACAAGTTGATCCATGTGAAAAGATGTTCTGAAGTCGAACATGGAAAGACATCGCCTAATTACCAGCCAATGATGTAAGCTGCTAATAGGCGTGAGAGGAAACACCGATAATGATAATGGCCCTCAAGGTACTATAGTACAATTCAAATGGTGTGAATATATGATTTGATGTCGAACACCACGTAAAATCTTTCAGTTGAAGGCCATTGATGTAAACTTGTCACCGAAAGTGAGAAACTTGCCATTAGGCATGCAAGCTTCAAAGTACTGAAAGCATTATTTCTAAGTCAACTTCTTGGATAATAAGCTAATGTCGACAAGAAGTGACCTATTATAGGAGGGCCTTGATGTATCTCACATCCACGACAAGAAAGGAAGCAAATAATTTTCTGGAGGTGAAAACGATCTGATGATACAAGGTTCAAAAATCGCGGTCATGAAAAATGGAGGGTGAAGGTATCGTAGTGGATGAGGCGTAGGCTGGATGGTGAATTCTCTAAATGACTTCTCTTGAACATATCGGTGACACTGAGATGGATTGGTAGCGTTAACCCCAAAAGAGGGATGGTATGGTGGACCCATGGTGACATGACCTATGAATGGAATAACCCAACCCGACTCAATCATGGTGATGGAGTGAAAGTGTCATGTTCAAGAGCGACATGCTACCAATAAAATTCTTTAAGTTTTCTTCCCTTTTTCCCCAGTCATTGTTGACCGGTACCTCTTTATTTTTCTCAAGCTTGAGGAGGATAACATATGCTTGTTCTATAGTTTTCCCTTCAAGCAAACCTGTTGCTATGTTTTAGCGAGCCTAGTGACAGTGCAACTCGTTCTTGTCTGGGCGGACAAGTTTGTCGCTATTGTTTTAACGAGTTTAACAGCAAGGATACCTCGGTATTTTTCATGTTTAGAGAGTTTGAAAAGGGATGAAAAGGAAACTCCAGTAGTTATTTTTCATAGCATAATCCCTTGAGTCCGAAAAAGATTAAAATAATACGCAAGGGATGACTTTTTGATCGCTTTAGCGAGCCGAAAAAGACAAGCACTCGATCATTTTGTTCGATAATCCCTTAGGTCCAAAAATATTAAAATGTATAGGAGGGATGGAACTTCAAATTACTTTAGCGGGCTAGAGAGGCCAATAGCTTGACGACCTTCTCATATTTAATGAGTCTGAAAGAGTTTAAATTGGACTCGCTTTCTGAGGAACGAGTGGTGTTTAGGGTAGCAACTGGTTTCGGGTAAGCTTGGAACTTCTCAAAACATGGTGATGTGAAGAGGGTGGCTAACAGGACCACTTGTCGCAGTTTTTCCTCAAACGGGTAAACTATCAAGTGGAAGCGTATGATCAGCCAAAATAATGGAGGTGGCGGCAGGAAAACAACCAAGGTTCAAAAGGCTAATAGCAGGGTGATCACAAAGGTTATTTACCGAGGGTGGATTCATTTTTTAATGAGCTTGAATCAGGAGAAACTATGCTCAGTGGTAGGTTTAATTTTTAATGAGCTTGAACCATGCAATAACATTGCTCCTAGCCCAGTTCATTTTTTAATGAGCATGAATCGTGGGATAACATATGCTCAAATTCTTTTTACAGACTCCAATCGTTCTCTACAACATGTGCTTAAGGACTTTGTTAATTGCCTCAACCTATCCATTAGCCTGTAGATAATATGGAGTAGAACTATCGTGGGATAGTCCTAATTTGGTAGTCAATTCAACCATCATGTGATTTCGAAAATGCGATCCATGATCTGTGAGTAGAGCTTGTGGAACACCAAATCTAGAGACTACATGATTAAAAAAGAAAAGAGCAGTTGTTTCGCCGCTGTTGTTTAATGTAGGCATCGCCTCAGCCCATTTTGTAAAATAGTCGACAACAACTATAATATACCCATGCTCCCCGGCCGAGGTGGGGTTACATGTCATGAAATCTATGCCCCATTTAGCGAATGCCCCAACAACAACTAGTGGATGCAGTGGTGCAGGTGGTAATCTAGTTTCGCAATAAAAAATTATGACAAGCATGGCAACTTCTGACTGCAATTATGCAATATTTGAATATAGTGGGCCAGAAGTAACCAGCTCATAAGATCTTTTGTGTAGTAGCGTAAATAGATAGCTTCCCCCCACACGCACCTGAATGGCAGTCATTCAGGGCTTTTTCGGCCTCCTCATGTGTGAGGCACCTTCGCAGAACTGTATCGACACCACGATGGTAAAGTGCACCACCGATGAACATGTAGTCTTTGGCTTGGTATCAAATATGCTTTTGTTCAAAGCGAGAGGTATTAGGACTAAAATTTTGGGTTTGGAGATAGACCACTATATATCCTCACCACAAATCGCTTGACAATATCATAAATAGAGTTTCGTCCACGATTGAATTTTTAGATGTTAAATCATTGGATGATGATGGGAGGCCACAAAGTAACTCCGCGAAGATGAGAGATTTCTTTGATTTGGATTTGGTGAATTCCAAATCAAACTCTTGCAAAATGGCTATCCATTTGGAATATTTACCCCCTAGTAATTAACGCGATAGAATGTAGGTCATAGGGTTGCAATCTGACAAGATGGTGGTTTTGCGAAAGAGAATATAGTGTCGAAATCTTTGTATTGCTTGAACAGCTGCTAAGGCCAACTTTTCAACATAGGAGTACTTGCTTTCTGTATCATTTAAGTTGTGGCTTATATAATACACAGGATGTTCTATTCCATTGCCTTCTTGTACTAAAACCATGGCGATGGTTGTATCTGTAGCAGCAAGACACAGGTTAAAGTCTTTTTGATAGTCAAGAGCATACATTAATGATGCTTTTACTAGCGAACCTTTTAAAGCATCAAAGGAAGATTGCGCAACCTGATCCTAGTTGAAGGGTACTTCTTTTTTCAAAAGATGCATATAACCTTTAGCAATTTCAGCATAATTTGGAATGAACCTCCTTAGAAAGTTTGCTTTCCCTTGGAGTTTCTGAATCTGAAGCAAATTTGAAGGTGGAGGCATGTCTATGATTTCCTAAACCTTACATGGGTCGAGTCAAATTCCGTCCTTAGAAACTACGAAACCAAGTAATCGACCAGAACCAACACAAAACACACACTTGTGTGGATTGAATAATATCTTGTAGTGTCATCAATGTAGAAATATAGCCCTCAAATGTTGTGGATGATCAGTCCGCTTTCACGAATGAGCCAGTAGATCATCGAGATACGGTTGAACGATGTGCTTGATGTCATGGAAGGCATAGTTCATTGCCCTCTAAAAAGTTGCCCCTGCGTTCTTCAAACAGAAAGGTAGTTTACATTACGCGAATGTACCCCATGGACATATAAATGTGGTCTTTGACTGGTCCTGTGGGCGGATATTGATTTGGTTGTATTCGGAAAATCCATCCATGAATCAAAAGATTTTTCATCCAGGACATTCATCAATTATTTGGTCGATGAAGGGTGTAGGGTAGTTGTCCTTTGGACAAGCTTGATTTACATCCCTATAGTCGACGCACACTCTAATCATTCGTTGCTTTTTCATTATAGGAACAATATTCAATACCCGATCAGTGAGAGGAACAAGGGAAATGAAACCAGCATGTAAATGTTTTTCAACTTCTGCCTTAATGGCATTAGCTTTCTTCGGGTGAACCGGTTGAAGCCGTTGTCGTACTAGTTTTACATCTGGATACATCTTGATTTCATGTTAAATGATGCTCGAGTCAATGCCTGGAATTTCCTCATATGGCCATGCAAAGACATCTCTGAATTCACGAAATAGAAAGCAATATATTTCCAGTTCCAAAGGAGAACAAGATTTGCCAACATGAATATTCTCTACAACGTTAGGTTTGGTTGAGATATTAATGGCGATAGTTTCCTCAATATTGGATAGATTTTGCTCGGAATCCATCGTATTTATAGTATTTGATAGAAAATAAAAAACTCAAGGATGATTAACGTCGTTAGAATAATCTGCGTTGTTATCTTGAAGGTGGGAACGATGGTGGTAATCTTCCCGTGGTGCCTCTCCTATCATCATCGAATGAATGATTCCTTCATCTGTAGAGTGTATATGAGACCAAGGATAAGAAGAGGTGTCATACTCTAGAGACCTGTCTATCCAAACACTTGTCGAGTGTTGATTTGGGTTCGCTGCCCAGGCCAAGAAAATTGATTGCTACAAAGATTATATGGGGCTTGGGGACAACACCTCACAATGATCCACACTGTCAAAATGGTAAGAGTTCTTCTTAATCTTTGATGATGTAGAAGATATCATGTGACAAGTTTCCATTGTGGCCACTTCTGCTAGATTACTTGGAGGCGGGAGGGAAAAAGTACCCATTAAGGTAGGGTCTTTTAGGAGACCTATTATGACATGTTGAAGCGATTGAGAGCTTCCATGGATCAGTGGAATGCTTCTAATAGCTTGTGAACTATTGGGGAAAAAGGTTAGTTGGTCAATGATTGTAATTTCACCTTGGAATGGAAATGCAATCTTTCTAAAATATGTTGACACAACAACAGACGTAGCATAAATCCAAGGCCTCCCTAGTAAGATATTGTAGTCAAGGTTTCCATCAATAACCTCGACTTCAATTTCTACTGTCTTGCCCCCTAGTTCAACTTCCAAGTTATTTAATATCCCATACGGTGTGTATGTTCTTCCATTGAACGCTTTTAATGTCGTTGATGATCGTGACAAGGGTGGTGAGCCTAGAGTTTTCTAGCAACTCACTGACATAATATAGGTAGATGCCCCTTCATCAATGATTGTTCCATGAACATTTTTATTGAGGGTTTTTACCTGTATAAGGAAAGCAATCCGGGCTAGTAATTGAGGTTCGTATCCTTTATTATTAAATGCCACAAGATTGGAATACCCTGGATCAATCCCACCTATTGCTGATAACATAGCCTGCTTTTGGGAGGGGTAATTCTGCAGTACTTCAATTGTCGACATAGCGGATGGAGATTGAGCCAGATCCTCCACTATATTTTAATTTTGTGCTGCTCAAGCATGAGGATTAGATGTCAATTTATGTACTACTCCCTTAAGCAGCTTTATGGTTAATTCATGAATGATGGGTAGAACAACTTCTGGCAAAGTTGTTGTCGAACTACTAGGTTGATATGTAGCCTTGTTGTTCGACGACTTTGGATTCCCATAATCTTTATTCCTTGTCGATATCAAAGCATCATTTTGTTGTTTCGAGATGGATAGCCTAAGCACTTGGGATGGGGAAGCATGATCGATAGCAACCAGATTAGTTTCTGGGTTTGGAAACGGATCAATCAACACTGTTAGGATATTCCGACACATAGGAATAGTTAAGTATAACTTGGTCTAGTATAGAGTTAGGTAAAGTGTGTTACTTTACTATGTACATTTGTAAGTTACAATCCGACGGTCACGATATGTAGTGATCCAACGGTTCATTCTCTCCTCGGTATTACAGACACTTGATCCATGGCTTAACACCCAATTGGTCCATGAATTCTATTTAAAGCACATGGAGGGTCATTTTTAGGTTAACCGTTCACGAGAGAATCTTATGTAAAATTTCATTCTTTTATTAATAAATTGCCTGAAGTGGCTGCGTTGGCTCAGGTCGTGGACTGTTTCCCTCTTTGAGGGTTTTAACCACATCAAAATACTGGTGTATTGATCTGTGATCTGTTTGTGAGCGGTTTCCTTTTGGTGTTCTATCTGAGGAACTTACCCTATAAATTCCTACATGGTATCAAAGCTATTTGAGGGCCGTATCCATTGGTGATCCAAATCTGAAGTCAGTACAACTGCATCCAACTACCATCTCCTAGATCTGTTGTTTCTGACTACTTTCGGGCCAAGAGGACTGCTCTATTATTTTAGGAGCATGTGTTCCAGTGAGGAACCCCTTTGGTTTCACGCGAAAAGGTCTCCGGTAGCCCTAGCTGCATCATTTTTAAGATTTGGAGGTATACAATGTTTATTTGCAGTTTACAGTTATTTTCTATCTGTTTATTTCGGTTTCAGTTTATTTAGCTCTTTTTCATTACCGGATCTATACCTTTCATTTTTGTGTATGCTCTTTTCCCTGCGAATCTGTGCGTTCTGAGCAAATCAGAAACAGAAAGGAAGGATTTTTCTCATGTGTATGCTATTTTCCCTACGCCTTAGTGTGATCTTGGAAAATCAGAAACATTAAGGAAAATATTTATTTTCCAGGTAAAGCTAACTTTAAGCCATAAGGCTTGTTTTTTCTGTATGTCCGTGTTGGGTTTTGTGTTTTTGTTTTGTAGGAAGTAAAAGAGCTTTCTCAAGCAAGCACGCAATCTAAAGCTTCAGAGACCAAAAGAAAACAACCCCCCCCCCTCTCTATCTCTTCTATTTTTGAACATATTTCTTCTTCAGATGATGAAAGTGAGGATGACAATCCTCCCCCACCTTCTTAGGATCCTCCTTCAGCTCCTTCACTTCCAAAATGGGTCCGTGCTACTCGGGATGCAGCAGATGATCTTGATGGTGATCCTACAGATCAGTGCTGTACACGTTCTCAATTCGAAAGAGCCTCTTCTTTACTGGCTCAAGTCTCAGCAAATTATGATCCTGACACCTTTGCAGAAGTTTCAGGCCATCCATATTGGGACACAGCTATGAATGAAGAATATCGTTCATTATTGGCAAACGATACATGGGATCGTGTTCCTCTACCAAAGGGACGCAAACTTGTTAGATGCAAATGGGTCTACAAAACCAAGTATGGACCAGATGGGACAGTTGATAAACATAAAGCTCGTCTTGTTGCTAAGGGCTTTTCACAAGTTGAAGGCATTGACTATACTGAAACCTTCTCCCCTGTTGCCAAAATGAACTCTGTCCACCTTGTTCTTTCCCTTGCTACCTCTTTCAAATGGGAAGTCCATCAGATGGATGCTAAATCCGCCTTCTTGCATGGGGATTTGCATGAAGAAATCTATA
>APFE031228009.1:64347-102020 GCA_000404065.3 Pinus taeda
TGATACCCAACTGTGTGCGAAGGGTATGAAAAATGTTTGTGAACTCTGGAACATCTGGGTCTCGTCCCTGCCGCAGTGTGGTCCATTTGATGTATTTGTCCTCATAGCTTTTGACAGGGTAGTACTGCTCCTTGATGGCATCCCGAAAGTCATTCCAAGTGGGTGCAGCTAAAAATAGTGAGCCTATACTTTCATCCTTCTGCTCGCAGTAGGTTTCCCACCAGTCCTTGACGTGGGGGATTGCTTTGAGAAGAGCGAAAACAATCTTTTCCCGACTTGAAAATTCATGAACAGAAAAATAACCCTCTAGCAGATTTAACCATTTATCTACCGCATCTGCGTCTATTTTACCCTCGAAGATGGGGATTTCAAAAATCACTTGTACCTTAAAGGGCGTGTCGTTTCCAGAGTAGCTGCTGGAATCCGATGCGTCACCACTAGGTAGCCGCTGAAGGATCTGCGCAAAACTATCCATCATCGCGTTCCGTTGGCGCTCGAGCGCTTCTTTGAGAAAAATTTTGATAGGATCTCTTGCCCCCTCGTCTTTCTTCTCATCCGCCATGGGAGGCCATCAGGATTTGTGAGGCTGGCCTTGCAAAGGTTCGACCACTTCAAGCCCTAACTCCTTATATCCCGACCCCGTTGGGGACATGCAAAGAAAAACAGAGAAAAAACAAGCCGCTCTGATACCACTGATCCGGATTTAAACAGGAACGCAATAAAATACAGAGATAACCATATACACAAAGATGCAGCGGAAATAATGGTTCATTTCATTAATGGAAAATACCGAAATATGCTTACAACCAGAATTGGAAATAAACCAGCTAGGGCGATGGTAGCTTATCTCTGAGAAGAGATGTGCGGCTACATGCCTCTGAACTATTCCGAACTGTGTTACAATGAGGCTCGAAGGCCTATTTATTGATGAGAAACAATGGAAAACCCTTCACATTCCAAAACCTACCCCTAGAAGATGAAACACCAAATTGTGGGCCCTATTTTGGGTAAATTGGTACATCAATTTCCTGGGGTCGTAACTTTAGCATACGATCTCCGTTTGACGCGTATGATAGCTTGTTAGAAATATGTATCCGAGAACTACCACTTTGGGAAGGGAAACATCAATCCATGGACCCATGTTGCCCCCAAATTTCCCAAAAAACGTCATTTAGGGCCTCAAAACGGCTCCGGAAGTTCAGGACCCGAAAAAACTGTTAAATATAGTAAATTGTGCTACAATTACGGAAACTGAAAAAGTGAAAGAGACAGTTGCGGGGGTCCAAATGGGATAGGTGGGTGGCCACCAACATTCACCTGGATCAACAGTCCTATATGTTGATGGTTGTTCAGACATATTTAGTCTATCCAAAATATTTCCTAGAGATTCGACAAGAACTTGCGATGAAAGATGATTAAAAGAACTAACTTCAAGAGTAGAAGGATATAAGTGGATCCCAGTTCCAAACTGTAATGGGGTACTGGATGGAAGATCCTCTACTATCTCTTCTATAGCCATCAGTCTAGGTGGAATAGGTAGACTGTTAGGTCCGTAAAATATTTTTTGAGCCAAAGAAGGTATAGCTTCTGCAGTGATAGATACTGGAGGGGTGACACTTTCTGAATTTTGGATTTGAACTTCCAGATGTTCAGGTGAATGAACTTCAATCTTTGGATTAGCTCTTGCTTGAACTTTTTTAGTTATGGAAGTGTCTACCGTTACACTAGGATTAGTTCTAATGTCCTCTTGTAACTGCGGAATTTCTTCTGTAAAGGCAAAGGTACCAGAAATGATAGGAGTAACTGTAGTCTCTGATGTTGTTGAAACACAAGTTTCAAATACACCAGGAGAATTGGACTCAGTTAAACGAATGGTTTCATTTCCAGAGTCAAAGATAGTTGAATTGCTAATCTTCACGAACGACGAGGTTTTGATTGACTTTCTTCCATGATTGCGGATTACTTGATCAACTCAAAATCAAAGGGAAATGTTAATATTCCGAATTTAATAAATTTTAATGAAGCTTTGACACAACTTTGCTTTTTCAATTTTTAAGAGTCGAGAAAAAGCTAAAGATAACTCTAGTCCCCTTCAATTTTTAATGAGCCTAAAGTGGCAAGTGCTCAGATGGACCTTTTCTTTTAAAGAGTCGAAAAGGAACGAAAGTGTCTACTCTGGAAATCTAGATAGAGGGATCACCAAACCAATCGCAAAACTGCAATATACACCTTGGTGGTAAATTAAAGAGAAATTACCAAGGACTTATGTACGGCAGTCAATCTTCCCGAATGTTGTGTTTAGTGCATTGCGATTGATAGGGCAACAGACACGGCTTCCTATGGATGAAGGATATCAGCCTATTATGGTCTCCCAATATATACTCAACGATACAGGGAGCACAAGTCCGTGCTAGCACTTATCATATCAAATAGGAGGAATCACCCAACCTTCATTGAAAACGATAGTTACTAGATTTTATGACGCCGAAACACGTCTCTAGCCTAGACCTCTAAATGTGTTGCGTTAGGTTCCAAAGCGTTGTTAAGTTCATTGAGATTTATTTTAGACTTGATCTTGTTTAGAGGTTTTTCTTTCAAGGTTCACCGCGTGATGTAGATGTAAAATTCCTAAATATTCAATCTAAAATGATAAACAGTCGTTTACCTTTTTTTTTTTAGCAATGAAAATCCTAGCTACTAAGGAAAGAAGATTACGATTCTTTCAACAGAGAGAAAAGAGCACACACTAAATGCACATTTCCTCAATCATTTTCGCACACATTCTAAATGCAAATGCAAATTCATGTATTTGTTTTTCGTCCATTTTAATGTGAAGAATGCCAAAAAAGGAATACTAAGTACAGATTTGAAATATTTTTTTCAAAGCGACATTTCGACAATTTCTTTTCAAAATGAAAGGAAGACTAAATGAAACTTTTTGATTTCGAATAGAAAACGGCTTTCAACACTTCAAATATTAACAATTCAAATAAAATACATGACAAAAAGTACAATCAACTATCTAGAGAAGGAAGACTTTACACCACTTCTCTTTTTGACTCAAAACGACACTTACGACACTTTTTTCATCAAAACGACAGTTCAATTTAAGCGACTTTTTGACTAAGGATCGTAAATGATAGACAAATACATAAAAATAGCTACTAATCCTAATCAATGGAGGTTTAACTATGTAAAGGAAGGAGGCTTAAGCAATGAGATACTGATCATAAGTAGCAAAACAACTGAATAGAGCTGAAAACATGGAGAAAAACCAAAATTTCAAAGAGAGAAATAGCATTACTCAGTCATTGCACCTGTGCTTCACAGAAACAGGGATTCATCTCACCTGCTACACACGAGAGGTGTGATGCATACTGGTTTCCAGTTAGGGACAATGTGATGGGCCAGGGAGTGCAACTGAGGTGGGTTTTTGCTCAAATTTGCAGCTGAGTTTAGTGATTTAGGCTGAGCTATTATGGAAAGTAAAGAAAAAAGTAAAGGGGTATGATCTTAGGAGGTTATTGAGCTACCACAAGGGAATTTAGGATGCTTGTAAGTCAGATGTTCAGTTCATAAACTAACCCGGAGATTGAATGAAGCAGCATTCATCTACTTTGCAATTGCATAGCAAGAGAAGTTCAAAGGCTATCTGGCTAACTTCAGGCTTCGTTTGTAGTTTATAAAGCAAGCAACAATAACAAACAAACAAACTATTCATTCCCCAGCAGAGTCACCATTTTGTTTCTGGGAAAACTACTGTATTTTTGATCTGCTAGTCCCACTAAGATTGGTAGCTATCTTAGAAACAAACAATGAAAGCACTTTGTGATTTCCTTTATGTATGATAGATAAGAGAGAAGCAAAGGGACCAATCTGGATCTTCCGCTTGACTCCTTGCTTGATTTCTCTCTCCCCTGATAGAGCTTGCAAATCCTCTCCTACTTGTCCCACTTAGAGAATACCTATAGAGACAAAGTAACAAAACACCATCAAAAAATCTCGATCTATAACATCATAAACAATGCAGAATCAGAAATACATTGATCATACAATTGCATTCACAAATAAAAAGATTCACAAATACATGATTGTATGGAGGAAAACTCAAAGAACTTTATTAAAATAGAAGGGATAATTACAACCCAGCTCTTTGATCCAGCATCATCCTCCCAACATCAAAGCCCTCTTCACCTCATGAAAAGCAAGATCACCAAACAATACAATGTCTCTTCTGAAAGATAAACCAGCAACACTTCCTTACAAATTAAAAAACTCCAGCCCCTAGATCCCTCATATGAGGGATCCATTTATAGATGTCTGCAAGGGTGTGAGTCATCTCTAGGTTTTTGATTAGTGTCATTCCACTTGTATTTCTTGGTTCCACTTGGAGATTTCTTGGATCTCTTACTCATCCCTGGGTGAATTCAGAGAGGCAAGTGTCATAAGAGAAGTTTCTAGAAGATTCCATGAGCATCCACTTAGCAAAATGTCTCAACCATTTGTCCATTCTCGCTCATCACACCCTACAGAAGGCCTCTTTAGTATGCATCGCACCTGGCTAGTGTAGGAGCCAGTATGCATCGTACCTTGACAGTGGAGTAATCAGTATGGTCTAGTTTTGGCCAGTTTTGAGTGGTTTTTTAGGTGGAACTTCTGGGAAATGGTGTAATCAGTTGACCATGATCCTTTAGGGTATGAAACAACACTTTTATGGGTTAAAAAGTGCTTGGTTTATTGACATATATGATTGGGGTTGAAGTGCCAAAATATGTCTATAACAGTAGGTCAAAAGCATAAGTTGTGATCTTCAATCATTTTTAATTTGAGTATACTATTGTCCTTTTACCAAAGTCAAAGACAACACATGCATCCATGGTTGTCTGATGCAACAACTTTTCTAAAATTATGTCAATGTGTTATTTTCCCATTTAGTCTTTTATTTTGATATGACAAAGATTAATTTATTTTGGAGTTATTGGTACTTTACATACTACTAATATTACACTTACACAATGCTTTATGTGTAATATGGTGTATATTACAAGGCGCTTTATTTGTAATAAGGTGGAAATTGCATTTATAAAATTGTATGCATGATAAAATTGGATGGGGAAATTGTCAGTATGCATGGATAGAATTGGATGGGGAAATTGTCAGTATGCATGGATAGAATTGGATGGGGAAATTGTCAGCGTATAATTTTTTTTTAATTATTAATATAGTTACATAATATGATAAATCTATTTTTATTTTAATAATTAAAATGGTTGCACAATATGAGTATTTTTATTTTGAAATTCTTTTTTCATTACAAGACGGGTAAATTGTTAATAATTAATAAAGTTAGAAATTTGTTAAATTTATTAATTTTCTCTATTCGAATTTCTCAAATAATTTTTCAATGGGAAATTGTGATATCTCAAAATTCAAATGTAATAAACATACCAAGCTAAAAAAAAAAAATTTAAAAAATGACACGTAATATTAATGTTACCTTAACTATGTCAAACGCTAATGATTTATCAATACTATGGTAATAAGTTGATGGGCGGTACAATAAGCGGATACAATGGATTTTTGTAGCTGTATTTCTACGTTAACTTTATTTGTTTTGTTCATAGACCACTGCCAGTCTATTTAAGTTGTTACTCTCCAACACATGACACCTCAGCTCGCACCTTGAGCTTATCACACACTGTATGGTTTTCATTTAACTCACTGCCTTATCGAATTAATTGACATTGCAGCGGCTCCAGAACTCCTCAGGATCCTTCACGGCATCAACGATGGTGATTTTGGGTTTTCAATCCCACAGCTGGGTTTCTCCAGAAGGCTATCATGTTTGACTTGTTAGGTTATGAGATTCATTTGCTTCTCCATCCCTTGGCGCCATCCTCTACTCTCTTCCTCCACTCGCAGATGGCTCTGCCGGCAGCCTTTGAACTCCATGTTGTCGACATGCCTTGGATGCAACCAAGGGGTTACTTATCCACGGTTTCTGCAATTCCCATCCAGTTATCAGGTGAGGGTTTCCTTTTTTACTTTCTTGTTTCCTTTTGCTATGTTTCATATGGTTTCAGGCTTGTCTTCTGATATATTTGACTTGCAACCCTATGCAGGTTTGATGAAGGTGGGTCCAAGAGTCTCAAGCTACAATGATGGTGAGGCCTTACCTGGCTTGGCGCTCAGAAGTTTCCCGGGTAAGCTCCTCAATATTCTTGCTTGGATTTTTCCCGAAAAGAAAGAGTTTCATGGTTTCAAGTTTTGCAGATTAGGATTATCAATTATGTGTAGCTAGATCTAAATACCGACTTGGAACCAAAAGGAATATCCATGTTCACGCTATTCTCCATTTTTTCCAGCTTTCTAGTGGAGAAAGTTGTAGACATTTTTCTAGAAATCGAGCCTGTCTATGGTTATTTAAAACTATGGCTCTGTAATTGAGACTATGCTGTAAATTTGTTCATTTCTCAATTCTGGACATATTTCGATTTTTTTTGTGATAAATACAGAAGTTGTTTAAGTTTTCCATGTTGCCGAGTTAATGCGGAATCATCTTTCTTTTGAAAATATAATGTATGGCTGTTTCTTTTTCCTTCCACGGCTAATAATTTTCGGTTGGTTAACGACACTGCTATTTTTAAATACATCTGTACGGTTTTTTTTTTTAAATTTGTTTTGTTCTGAACGCATTTGTCTGTCATTCATAATAATAATTTTATTCCTATTATAGCTATACTGAGCTTGAGGTTTGGGTTCAATTTTTCTTTCGCTAAAAGGTGTTAATTTTAAGGTTTCCTCTGCTAAGGATTATGATTCATGACGCTTTATAACCCTAGGCACAAGCTTAAACATTGTTGGTATTTGATGCTTAGGGTCTCAAATTCCTGTGTATGGGTTTTCAGGAGGGTTTTACAAGGTTACGGGATTACCAATTTCGTGGTCTCTGCCTATTAACCACCACCCATTCGGCTTTAGGAATGGACCCTGTTTAATTTTACAGTAGCTCATTCTCTATTTTCAAGTTCGAGCTTGCCGAAAGCTACATTCCTGTATTAGTGTTATTTGTATAATCGCATCTTCAGTAAATTCTCCCGGTGCATAGTTTACTAGGCTACATGGGTTCTTGTTTTCATACAAATTCTTGTATTACAGTTAAGTTTCTATATTCTCTCATATTACAAAGAATTCATATGCTAAGCTATATACATATAAATAACTTGCACAGAATTTCTTATAAGTCTTTAACCAGTAAGAACATACGTCCCCACTAAGCTCTTAAGAATACATATCTACATACACAGACTCTATTGCTACAGATAGTGTCATTCTACCAGATCTACCCTGTTCTGGTCAAATTGTCTGCTTCTGTCACTTTTGCACACCGTAAAAAATTTAATTTGTGTTAGCCGGTTAATTCATTTGTTTTTCTACAGTATTGAATTTTCAATATAATGGAATCCATTCCACGTGAGTTGTAAACCCTATTGACACTATGTTTTTCAGACACATATAAATTGAGAGCTTGCTCTCTCCGTGACACTCACAATTACTCAAAACACAACAATATATGTCACAGAATAGTGGTCGTAAGTGCTGCTTACCTGTGTTTTCTCGAGCAGTATAATCCACAATTACAGTCACCTTTTCATTCTATGTTTGTCTTCCTCCTGACCATGACATTTGTCTTCAAGACCAAATCTCCCCCCAAGCCTATTTTGCAAGACTACTATCTTCAACAAATTTTTCGCACTGAGTGCCAATGCTATCCAGTCCTTACCAGATGTAGCATTTCCCCCTCCTTTCCGTCGGTCCCAACAACACGGTTTTTTCCTCCCCACACCTCCTTTTCCTTGGGACGTTTCCCAGTTAGGGGAGGTATTTAGGGTTTTGTTTTTCCGGCAACTGCCTCTTTCCAACTTCTTTCAAGAGAAGTTACAAAATCTGTTATTACTCAAATCATTTTCTAACTTCAGAAAATTAATAATATTATTCAACCAAACAGAAAATAACAATATTATCCAGTTTGTTTTTTTTACAGTAGTAAATAAAATATTTATAGTTTTTCTGGGGACATTACATCTTTCCCCCGTGAAACCAAACATCGTCCTAATGTTTTTCAGCCTCAAATAGCTTTGGATAAGCTTCTTTCATGAGTTGTTCATCTTCCCAGGTGGCCTCATCCAACCCAAAGTGCTGCCATTGCACTTTAACCTAGGTGATGGCTCGTTTCCGCAACATTACCTCTCTCCGTTCGAGTATACTCAGCGGTTAGAGCAAGAATTCTCCTTCCGGTTCGACCTGGAACAACAAAATTAAAGTCAATTTTGCCTTTAACATCGCAATTAATTGGTCTACTTAAGATTTTTTCCTTTACCTGTACATCTTGCCAACTGACTATGTGCTTAGGATAATAAACATATATTTTTAATACTGACACATGGAAGACATTGTGGACCCGAATATGGCTTGGTAGGGCGAGTTGTTATGCCACTAGCCCAACCCTTGCTAAAATTTGAAATGGTCTGCAAAACTGAGGTGCCAACTTGGTGCACCCACTCCATTGTAACATACTCCTTTTTTCTCGAATTCTCACGTACACATGATCTTGAATTCTCTTTAAAGTTTCTCTTCTTGTCGTCAAAATTCTTTTGCCTATCTTGGGCTGCCTTCAAGTTGGATCATACCTTCTTGACCATTTCCTCCATCTCCTTTAACATTTCAGGCCCCAACATTATTTTGTCCTCTGGTCCCCCCCCAGCTGCAGGGTGTGTGGTATTTCCGGCCGTACAACACTTCAAACAGGCTCATCTGCAAGGAAGTGTGATAACCGTTGTTATACGCAAATTCAACCAAGTGCAGATAGTCCTCCCATTTTGAGGGTTGTTGCATTACATAAGACCTCAACATGTCTTCTACTCCTTGATTCACCCATTTGGTTTGTCCGTCTGTTTGGGGATGATAGGCAATACTAAAGTTTAATTGAGTCCCTAATCCTTCAAACAGAGCTTTCCAGAAGGTTGATGTTTTTAGATCACGGTTAGAAATTATAGTTTTTGGCAACCCATGCAGCCTGAAAATGTTTTGCATAAAAATATGGGCAATCTGCACTGCTCTGTAAGTGGATTGTATTGGTATAAAATGAGTTGATTTGCTTAATTTTTCGACTACCGCCACAATGGAATCGTTGTTTCTTTTTGATGTGGGTAGTCCTGTCATGAAATCTATAGAGATGATTTCCCATTTCCACTTCAGAATTGGTAGTGGATGTAATAATCGAGCAGGGTGTTGTTGTTCTACTTTAACTTGTTGACATTCCAGGCAACGTGTCAAATATTCTGCTACATCTTTCTTCATACCCGACCAATAGTACTCCTTCCAGAGTGTGGTAATCAGTTTTTGATACCACGGGTGTCCAGCATAAGGTCTTTTATGAAATTCATCTAAAATCAAGTTTTTAATGTCATTTTGGTTGGGCACGTACAACCTGTTTTTATATTTTAGCAAGCCAACAGCATCCATAGTGTATCCTTGCTGATTTTCTTTATTGGTTGGATTCTGAAGTTGTTGTCCTATTTGCTGATATCTTGAATCTTGTTCAGCTGCCCTTTTTAATCATTTCATCGAAGGTAGTCTGCACCTCACTGCAAGCAATTTCATAAAGACAATGTACCTTTCGACTTAAAGCGTCCGCTACCCGCTTCTCTTTCCCTTTCAGATGTTTAGTCTAGAAATCAAAACCACTTAGGAAATCTACCCACCATGCCTGTCTGGAATTTAAGGTAGGCTAACTGAAATAACTAGTAAATCTATGATGCTCTGTCATTAACAAAAATCTTTTCTCATCAAGTAGTGGTGCCACATTTTTAAGGCGTGAATTACAACTTCCACTTCCAGGTCATATGCGGAATATTTCTTCTCATGCTCCTTTAATTTCCTTGACTCATAGCTGATTACCTTACCTTCTTGCATCAGTACCCCTCCTACCCCTTCCTTACTGGCATTTGTACACACCACATAGTCCTTAACTGGATCTGCTATGCTTAATATAGGCACTGTGGTGAGCAGATGCTTGAGCTATTCAAAACTTTTTTGGCATTCTGCTGTCCATTTAAAGGTTTTCCCTTTCTTTTGCAGGGAGGTGATGGGGTAGGCCACTCTAGAGAATCCTTCCATGAACCGTTTGTAGTAACTTGCTAATCCCATAAAAGATCTTATATCAGTTACGTCCTTTGGTACTGGCCATTCCATTATGGTCCTTATTTTCTCGGGATCCACCGCGATTCCATCCTTAGTAATAATATGTCCTAAGTATTGAATTTACTCCTTAAAGAAATCATACTTGCTGTATTTGGCGTACAGTTGATGTTCTCAGAGGGTTTGCATAACCAATCTAAGATGTTCTTTGTGGTCCTCTATATTCTAAGAATATATCAGTATATCATCAATAAATATTAATACAAATTTATCTAAATACTGATGAAATATGTTATTCATCAAACACATAAAGGTCGTAGGAGCATTAGTTAACCCAAAAGGTAATACAACAAACTCATAGTGACCATAGTGAGTCCTAAAAGCAGTCTTGGCTATATGCTCCTCTCTGATTCTGATCTGGTGATATCTCGATCGTAAATCAATCTTTGAAAATACGGTTTCCCCTTTTACTTGGTCAAATAATTCATCAATCTAGGCTAAGGGTACTTGTTCTTAACTGTTAACTTATTCAACTGACGATAGTCCATGCACATTATAAGGGTGCCATCCTTCTTTTTGACAAACAACACAGGGGCTCCCCAAGGCGACACACTGGGGCGGATGTAATTTTTATCCAACAATTCCTGCAATTGCATTTTCAGTTCTGTAAGTTCTGGTATACTCATATGATAAGGCGCTCAGGACACTAGAGCTGGTCCTCACATCAAATCAATAGTGAAGTCTATGTCTCTCTTAGGTGGCAGCCTTGGTATCTCTTCCGGAAATACATCTGCAAATTCTTGAACAACATAAATACTATCCAAGGTGGTTGTCTTGTCCTTTGAGTTGGCATACCCAACCTAAATAGCATAAACCTGACACCCTTTCCTAATACACTTTTCCAGCTGAGAGGCGGTTATTGGCTGAACCTGCACAAGCCTCAGAATGCCTTGCATCTCCTGCATTTCTCCCATTTCATCCTTGTAGAAGATGGTTTTTGTTTTACAGTTTATAATGGACCAGCGTTTTTCCAACTAGTCCACGCCTATCAACATGTCATATGATCCAAGGGGAAGTATGTTTAGGTCTACCATCAAACGTTGACCTGCTATTTCCAGAGGGCAATTATTGACCCTAGCCAACACTCATCTCTTTTCCCTTGTTGCTAGTTGTACTAGCCAAGGGCTTTTAAATTTAACAGACTGTAATTTACATTATTCCACAACCTTAGGACTAACATAACTTAATGTAGCTCCAGGATAAATTAAAACATAAATGGTACGATTAAAATCTTACCTTCAAACTCCACCATAGTCAGTTGGCATTCTTCTTGATGGTCTTCTAGAGCAGCATTAATTTTTGGAATGCTCCAGGCCACATCGCCTACTATTAATGCCTCGTGAATTTGTGAAACCTAATCGATGCCTTTACGATGAGGACAATTTTTAACGTAATGTGCCCCCCCTCATCCCTGGCATTGTACTGGGGGTCTTCTTGTTCCTTCATTATCAAGTCTACCATCTTGTTCATTGATTCTCGATTCAGATGGTGGCTTAATTCTAAGCTGGTTTTTAGGCAAACTTCTGTTGTTTTTCCCCTTGGGAAAACCTTTGTTAGTGCTGCCTCAATTACCCTTATTGCCAATAGCAATATTATTACCTTTCTTGTCAGGCCACTTCCTGCCCAAAATTTCACCCTTCTTTTTGCTTTGCTAATAGCATATCCTAGCCTTCCATATAACTTCATCCATTATTTTTGGGTTATCGAACTCAATTCGCTCCCTCATTGCCAGGGGTAAACTGCTAACGAAATGATGTACCTTAGCCTTTTCCTCTCGTATGTAGGGTACATATTGGAGCAAAGAGGCAAATCGAGTGATAAACTCATCCATGGTTTGTTGTCAAGCTGGAGTTCGTGACATTCTCTTGCTTACTCATCATAGAATCGTTCCGTTAAATATCTCTCCTTGAAGTATTTTTGGAACTTCTCCCAAGTTATATTTTGTTCGCTCACCCCTCGTACAATCTTGACCTCCTCCCACCACAAGGTGGCCTTCCCTTGCAGTTGGAATATAGCCAGTCGAGCTTTCAGATTGTGATTGTACTCATATAATTGGAAGTATTTATTCATGTTTATAAGCTAGGCTTCGATTGCTTCTTCCAACTCTCCATCGAGGAGTGGCGGTTTAATTTTTTGAAACTCCCCTTGAAATTCTATTCGTTGCCTCTTTGATGTTGGGTGTTCAGAGGCATTATCCGACTTCTCTTCCTGATTCTCTTCCCCAACTATTGTTCCTTCATGCTCCGTGTGATAACCCTGTTCTTCATACCTATGTTCCTATTCAGGGTTGTGAATTGTCTAACGTTGATTCTACTTATCCGACAGGCTCTTCATAATTTTTTCTTGTTCCAAGGTTAATCTTGCATTGTCCTCCCATAAGCGATCCATCTCATTCTTTAGTTCCTGTACTGTTTCTAGTATTGCAAGATTTGTGTTATGAGCCTCCTCTCCTAACTGCACCCATATTTCAAGGTTATTTTTAGGAAATGTTGCAGGTCCTAAGCCAGCGATATTCTTGTGTGGCACACTATCCGTCCTTCCTACAAATTGCTATTGTCATGTTCCTCTATGCTTAACAAGTGCATAAATCATTCAATAGTTAGAAATCCAAAAATAAAAAGTAACTAATTTTACAGTTCATTTGCCAGAGGCCACATTTTTGTAACCTTGGCTCTAATACCACATGTCATATCTCCAAATTCAAATGTAATAAACATACCAAGATAAAATAAAATAAAGAATTACACATAATATTAACGTTACCCTAACTATGTCAAACGTTATTGATTTATCAATGCTACGGTAATAAGTTGATGGAGAGTACAATAAAGCGGATACAATGGATTTTTTGCAGCTGTATTGTTATGTTAACTTTATTTTTTTCGCTGATAGACCACTTCTAGTCTATTTAAGTTGTCACTCTCCCACACAGGACACCTTAGCTCGCACCTTGAGCTTATCCCACACTGTATCGTTTTCATTTAACTTGCTATCTTGTCGAATTAATTAACACAATAGCAACTCTAGAACTCCTCGGGATCCTTCACCGCATCAACGGTGGTGATTTTGGGTTTTCAATCCCATGGCTGGGGTTTCTCCAGAAGGCTATAAAGTCTGACTTGTTGGGTTATGCGGTTCATTTGCTTCTCCATCCCTTAGCACCATGATCTACTCTCTTCCTCCTCTCACAGATGGCTCTACCGGTAGCCTTTGAACTCCATGTTATCGAAATGCCTCAGATGCAGCCGAGGGGTTACCTATCCATGGTTTCTACGATTCCCATCTGGTTATCAGGTGAGGGTTTCCTTTTTTTCTTTCTTGTTTCCTTTTGCTATGTTTCATATGGTTTCAAGCTTGTCTTCTGATATATTTGACCTACAACCCTCTGCAGGTTTGGTGAAGGTGGGTCTGAGGGTCTCGAGCTGCAACGATGGTGAGGCCTTACCTGGTTTGGCGCTCAAAAGTTTCCCAAGTAAGCTCCTCGAAATTCCTGCCTACATTTTTCCCGAAAAGAAAGAGTTTCACGGTTTCAAGTTTTGCAGATTAGGATTATCAATTCTGTGTAGCTAGATCTGAATACTGACTTGGAACCAAAAGGAATATCCATGTTCGCGCTATTCTCCAATTTTTACGGTTCTCTAGTGGAGAAAGTTGTAGACAATTTTCTAGAAATCGAGCCTGTCTATGGTTATTTAAAACTATGGCTCTGTAATTGAGACTGCATTGTAAATTTGTTCATTTCTTGATTCGGGACATGTTCCGGTTTTATTTTGTGATAAAGACAAAAGTTGTTTAAGTTTTCCATGTTGCTGAGTTAATGTGGACTCATGTTTCTTTTATATAATGTATGGTTGTTTCTTTTTCCTTCCACGGCTAATAATTTTTGGTTGGTTAACGACACTACTATTTTTAAATACGTATGTACAGTTTTTTTTGTGGAATTTGTTTTGTTCTGAATGCATTTGTCCACCATTCATAATAATCATGATCATTCCTATTAGAATTGTACTGAGCTTGAGGTTTAGGTTCAATTTTTCTTTCGCTAAAAGGTGTCAAGTTTAGGGTTTCCTTCGCCAAGGATTATGATTTCTAAGGCTTTATAACCCTAGGCACGAGCTTAAACATTGTTGGTATTTGATGCTTAGGGTCTCGAATTCCTACGTATGGGTTTTCAAGAGGGTTTTACAGGGTTACGGGATTACCAATTTCGTTGTCTCTGACTGTTAACCGCCACCCATTCGGCTTTAGGAATGGACCCTGTTTAATTTTACGGTATCTCATTCTCTGTTTTCAGGTTCGAGCTTGCCGAAAGCTACATTCCTGTATTAGTGTTATTTGTATACTCGCATCTTCAGTAAATTCTCCCGGTGCATAGTTTACTAGGTTACATAGGTTCTTGTTTTCATACAAATTCTTATATTACAGTTAAGTTTCTACATGCTCTCATATTACACAGAATCCATATGCTAAGCTATGTACATATAAATAACTTGCACAGAATTTCTTATAAGTCTTTAACCAGTAAGAACATACCTCCCCACTAAGCTTTTAACAATACATATCTACATACACAGACTATATTGCTACAGATAGTGTTAGTCTACCAGAGCTACCATGTTCTGGTCAAATAGTCTGCTTCTGCCGCTTTTGAACACAGTAAACAATTTAATTTGTGTTACCCGATTAATTTGTTTGTTTTTCTACAGTATTGAATTTTCGATATAATAGAATCCATTCCACGTGAGTTATAAACCCTATTGACACTATGTTTTTCAAACACATATAAATTGAGAGCTTTCTCTCTCTGCAACATTCACAATTACTCAAAACGCAACAGTATCTATCACAGAATAGTGGTCGTAAGTGCTGCTTACCTGTGTTTTCCCGAGCAGTAGAATCCATGATCACAGTGACCCTTTCATTCTCTGCTTGTCTTCCTCCCGACCATGAGATTCGTCTTCAAGACCAAATCTCCCCCAAGCCTGTTTTGCAAGACTACTGTCTTCAGCAATTTTTTCGCACTTAGTGCCAATGCTATCTGGTCCTTACCAGACATAGCATTTTTCCCTCCTTTCTGTCTGTCCCAACAACATAGTTTTTTCCTCCCCCCACCCCTTTTTCCTTGGGGTGTTTCCCAGTTAGGGGAGGCAGTGAGGGTTTTCTTTTTCCGAAAACTGCCTCTTTCCAACTTCTTTCATGAGAAGTTACAAAATCTGTTATTACCCAAATCATTTTCTAACTTCAGAAAATTAATAATATTATTCAACCAAATAGAAAATAACAATATTATCGAATTTGTTTGTTTGTTTGTTTTTTTTTTTTTTTTTTTTTTTTTTTTACAATGGTGAATAAAATATTTACAGTTTTTCTGGAGACATTTCAGAAACTTTCTAATTTAATAAATTATTTGGTTTTGAAATTCCAACTTAATTATCAATTTCATATCATTTTTATTTAATTTCATAATACAATCTCTAAAATAAATAAAATACGTTTAATTTATTAACAAATTTAAATTGGTTAAGAAAGCTCTTCTAAATTAATAAATGATTTGATTTTGAAATTCCAACCTAATATTATTTTCATATCATTTTTTTTTTCATTTCCTAATATAATCTCTATAATAAATTAAATACATTTAGTTGATTAACAAATTTAATTTATTTTTTTCATTAAACAAATTATACAAATTTGAATATTTTATAATATGATAAAATCTAAACCCATAATTTAAGAACAAATCATCACTCAACTATAACTAAAACTCTAATTTATTTTATTTTTTCTATAAATTTAAATGAACTAGAAAACCCAAAAACATTGACTCATAAATGGAATTAATCTATTTAAATTAAAAATAAAAATATTCATATTACTGTATATATTAAATATTTCTTTATTTAATTGCAATAAGTATATAAGTATTTTCACTGATTTTAATTTTTTTTATTAAAAAATGTTAATTTAAATTGTAAATTATTTTCTTATGATAATAGTAATATTTATTAATATTCAGATATTCATATAATATATTATTTAAAATTCATTGATATTAATTGATAATGATTTTATTTTCAAATTCAAATACTATATTTTTTCCCAGGGAAAATCGTAATTTTATTAATAATAACAAAATTACATTTTGTAGATGTTGAATCGCATATCCATTAGCAAGTCAAAATCTGTTGTTCAAAGAAAAACCAGAAATAAAAAAACCAAAAAGATAATGCACATTTGGGGAGAAAATTATGTTTTTCTCCCTTTTTTCTTCTCAACCTTTCGCCGATCCCCTTGAGTCGATAAGGTTGAAAATAGTATGAGTGAGGTGTCCTTCTCAGGGTGAGGATTATCCTTGTCTGAATTGGAGTGGTCTGAAGAATGATGTCTTTTGTCTCCACTGGTATTCATCATATCTGGTATCTTCGCCAACAATGAGTCCATCAGATCTTGTGATACAGATTCCACAGTTTCTAGCTCCTTGCGAATCTGATTGTTCTCTTGGGGAATGGGATGTTCCTTTTCTGTATCTTCCTCCTCAACAGGGACATCTTCAGGGTCTGGTGGAGGGAATTTCCATCCCTTGGGCCGTTTTCTTTCTTTCTTCTTCCTACGCGTATCTTTTTTGGCTTCTGGGCATGTGTTTTGGAGATGCCCTGTTTGGCGACAAATTCTGCATCTGAATGCAGTATTTTCATAATCTACTATCTGTTTGCAACATCTCTGTTTATACTTGAGTTGTATTTGGTTTGGTGGTCCTTTGCTGAGATCTACTTCCACACATATGCAAGCAAATGTGTAGATTCCTTCCTCCATTCCTTCTGTTCCCATTTTAATGAATCGCCCAATGGTGTTGCCTATAATATACAGGACTTGAGGGCTCTAGAAGTGTAGTGGTAGGCTGTGAAGATGAACCCAGACCGGCATCCAAGATACAACCATCGTATTTGGATCAAATTCTGGGAATCATGGAGTAATGAAGAGACCCGTGGATCCCATGAACCATGGTCCTTCCCTCATAATGATGTCCCTTTCCTCTGTTGTCTGAAATTTTACAATGAAGAAACCTTTGGAGCAAAGACGTATGTCACATGTAGGGGTCCAGGTTCTGAAAACCCAAAGGAAAAGGTCCATAGACTTGGGCCAGAAACAGTTGAATCTGCAGATTAAAGCTTGTTTTTCGAATGAAGAACAATACTCGTCTATTTCTAGTATATCCATATTTATTTCTAGGGTACAACTAAGTTCCTCCACAATGTATAGGGCTGGTGCTGTGCCAACTTGTTTTTTTTATTTTGTAGCTGGTTTATTTCCTTCAAGAATGTCTTTGAAGGATAACCCTGCACTTTTTTGCTTTTGATGTGTTTCTAGGAATTTTGTTGTGCTGCTTCCTATGTCATTGCCTAAGGGATTTATTTTGTGATGGTCTGCCATGCCTCCACTCAGCCGCAGGTTGAGTGTGATGGTAGACTCAGGTAAGATTTTGTAATCCATAAGGGTTTTGTATTTTTGGAGTACTCTGCCTCCATAGATTAAAACCTGTGATCCTGTAGGATAACCAATATGCTGGTAGATGCTATTCTTCAAAAGCAATACTGATTTGGTGATCTGTACCCAGGCCATTTGTGTCCTCCCATTACAGGTTTTTATAAAAACTTGAAAAGGAAGAGGTCTTACCAACGATCCAGGTTTTGGTTCTATCTGAGAGTAAGTTTTCCCATCCGCATCAGATTCACTGCTCATCTTTGTATTCCCAGGGATTTTATTCTGGGAAAGTTGAGGAAAATGTTGAGGGGGCGAGATCTGGTCCCGGCAAAGTTGCTCTTAATGCTCTATTGGGAAAACCCCTATTTGTCATGCTTTTTTACTCATTGTGGTTTCTGCAGGCTCCTTTCTGCCATTCACATAGCTCCGAGGGTAAATGTCAGTGTGGCTGGCGTCAATGGCGTAGTCTCTAGAAGCCCTAGCAAATGAACCTCGCGCTACAGGAAATGGGTCCCTTTCGAATAGACCTCAAGGCCAGCACATTAGCCACAGTCAAAATGGTCTTCTTTCCGCAGTAAACAAATTGTCCCGAATTCATATTTTCAGCCGCTACGAAGAGCTCTTTCTGATGCTTGTAACGGAATGGGTGCCTGTAGATTGCCTTACAGAGAGGAGCGCCTTGGCCAGGATCATGTATGACGTTCGTACCACTTCCCCTGATGAAGCCATTACGCTCGCCATATTCAATGTTGGCATTATGACAGAGGTTTGGCGCTATGACACAGGTGTTGTCCTTGATGGCAACTCACTCAAATGATAGATCACTGTTCAGGCTCTCAGACTGAAAGAAAAAGAGATATACGCAGGTTCATCTTAACCAAGCTGCATATACATGCAGGATCATCAATCAAAAAGCGCGTATGTGTATGCACGCACTTTCATGAAAAGAAAAGAGATTACATGTGGGAAAACTTATTTTTGGTCCACGATAATTAGTCTGTTATATTTGGACCTTGATATTGTGTCCAAAGTGTTGAACCCAGGTATTGGGTCCCTAGTATTGGTTCTAAATGGTTTTGGACCATAGTATTGAGTAAGGCCTAAGACTATAAATGGGGAAGGAGATCATTAGGCAAAGGCAAGAACTGAAGTATTGAATATGTTATGAAGAGAAAGATCTAGAATTGGGTTATGGTGCATTGCTGGATCTGAACCAAGGAGGAACCTGAGCGCTAAAGATGGATAAGTTCTATTGATGGGTCAAGATCTTAAGGCTTGAATAGTAGTATCATTGTGTGATTTTTGATCTATTATAATTGACACATGATTAGATCTATAAATCTGATAATCGGGGTATAACTGATGTTTGATTAAGTGAAAAGGGTAAATTATCTTTTATAGATCTGTACGTAGGTTCGGCACATCAAAGGCGCGTATACACACGGGTTCAGCAAATGAAGATAGCATATACATTGGTTGGCCTTAATACAATTGCGTATGTATGCAGGTTTCTGTATTTTGAAGTAGCGTACGTCTCATGAAATCTGTTTTAGCTACTTCTGTTTATTGCTATAATGTTCTGGGCTCAGAATTGGTGTCTGTTTACTGTTACTGATTTCTTGTTACAACATTCTAAGAAGTGATTAGTTGATTCAGTAGTGGTTTGTACAAAGGAGATTGGTTGATACAGATATACTTGATGGTTGATTGATGTTATTCATGGATCCAGTCTGAAAATTTATGAAACGTGGTCCCTGGAAGAAAAGAGAAGGTTGTAGCCTTCTGTAGGTCAGCACCTACATACTAGTACCTCAGCTAGTACAAGAGCTAAGGGGGTTGTAGCTCCCTTCTAGGAGAAGCTGGAGAAAGAGAGAAGGTTGTAGCCTTCTGCAGGTAGCAACCTGCGTACTGGTATAAGACTGCACCAATACAGAATCATTGTAAAAATAAGTTTCTAATTAAAAGAAGATAGAGACAAATTGAAGCAGGTGGTTTTCACCCACATTGGGTTTCCACCTTACATCTTGGTGTTCATGTATGTTGCTTATTTGTTCTTCTTTACTGCTCTTGTTTACTGTTCATAGCGTTAATAATGTTATGATGCACTCTTTAAGAAGCAACTAACTGAATTATAAGTTTACTGGATATACGCTTGTTTCATTACACACAGTTGCGTATACACGCACTTTTCCTTAATTGAAGTAGCGTATATGAATTTGAATATAGAAATGAAAAAATTATATTGATTTGATAATACTGATTCACCCCCCCTCTCAGTATTATTTCCAACAATTGGTATCAGAGCAAGTCATTCAGAAGAAGCTTGATCACTTGAAGGAAGATCTATAATCATGAGCAACTATGAAAAAGAGGCATCGATCAGGCCACCAATTTTTGATGGGAGCAACTTCGTCTTTTGGAAGGTAAGAACCATAGCCTATCTTCAATCTCTTGGTACAGAAGTCTGAGATATCGTGGAAACAGGATACACATTTCCATCAGCAACTCCTACAGATACGGCTGGTAAGAAGCAGTATGAAACAAATGCAAAGGCTGTCAATACTCTATTAGGGAGTCTATCTCAATCAGAATTCGTCAAGGTTATGCAGCTCAAAACCGCAAAATAAATATGGGACAAGATCGTTCTGAGCTATGAAGGAGATGATCAGGTAAAATGAGAAAAACTACAAACTCTCAGAATTCAATATGAAAATCTCAGAATGCACAATGATGAAAGTGTGGCTGACTATTTCCTACATATAGATGAGATTGTTAATTGTATGAAAAACTTGGGTGAAGAAATAAAAGAAGTTGTTTTGGTTGAAAAGGTTCTAAGATCTTTGTCTTCTAAGTTTGAATCAAAAGTTTCTGCCATAGAAGAAAAACATAATCTACAGAGCATTACCATGTCACAACTGCACGAAATCCTAACTGCTTACGAAATGAGAAAAGGGGGACCATCAGACAAGAGAGAAGCCACATCAAAAGCCTCAGGAAAATGAGATTACAATGACTCAGGACATATGTCAAAAGAAGAGGAAGAATCAAACTTTGTCAAGAACCTTCAATGGGTTTCTCAAAGATTCAGAGGTAAACTACCTTTCAAATGTTTTGCTTGTGGAAGAGTCGGTAACTATGCTGCCACATGTCCTCATAAAGATAAGCTTGACAAAGGTAAGGAACATGTTAGATGGAAAAAAAAATAGAATATAAGTAAGAAGAGCTATTATACACATGAAGACAGTGATGGATTTTCAAATAGTGATGAAGATGAACAATGCAATGATTATAGACTTTTGATGGCCTTTGAAGATGATGATTTCTTGGATGCTATAGATGAAGAAAGTCTTTATGAAGAAATTTCTAAACTTAAAATTTGTTTGGAAGAAAAGAATATGATTATAGATACTCTGACATTCCAACTTGTTGAAAGAGAACACAATGAAAAGTTAGAATGTGAAGTTGTGGGACTTAGAAAAGATATTGAGAAATCAAAAGCTCTTAATCTTAGATTTGTTAAAGGATCTAAAACTTTAGATGAGATTATCAAAGTGCAGCATTCTCCTCTAATCAATACGGGTCTTGGATATACTGAAGAAGCATCTCAAGCACAGAAGCCATCCACCTCCAAAAGTTATCTTGATGTAGCAAGGAGAAGTGAACAGGATGACAATCGACAGCCAAAGCATAACGCAGATCACCAAGTAAATCAGGGACAATTTACTTCAAGAATGAACAAAGATCATCAAGTAAATCGGGGGCAATCTACTTCAAGGATGAACAGAAGCTATAAACCACAGGTAAATCATTCTCAATTTGCCTCAAGAATGGATGTCAATGGAAACTACAATCATTTGGTCGGTAGGTTTGATAATCATAGGAATTTCTTCAATGGCCAATGTTTCTCTTGTCATAATTTTGGTCACAAAGCTACTCAATGTGTTGCCTACAAGACCATCATGACTAGAGAAGCTCAAAAATAAAGGAGTATGACTGGGATCATGAAAAGGACCTACAATAACTTTTCTGCTCTTGAAAATGAAATAGAATGTTCTATTTGTAACAACTTCGATCATGAAGATTTTGAATATAGGAGTAGGTTTTGAAACAACTCAGAAGGAGAAAGCTTCATTAAGTCCAAAAACATGGAGAAAGAAAGATCTGCAACCAAAAAGATGTGGTATAGCCTTATATGCGGAAGGGCAGGAAAATCAGTGGTACATCGACAGTGGATGCTCGAAACATATGACAGGTGATAAAGAAAAACTTTAGTCATATAGTGCTTTAGAAAAGGAAAGGAAGGTCTCATTTGGAAATGACACCCCTGCGCTCATAAAAGGAAAAGGTTCTATTTTTTTGAAAGAAACGGTCAAAGTTGGAAATGTTAGGTATGTTGATGACCTAAAGCATAATCTATTGAGTGTCAATCAAATGTGTGATTAAGGAAATGAGGTAATATTTCGATTAAATGGATGTATTGTTCATGAGCTTGATACAAGAGAAACATTAATCAAAGGCATAAGAACTCCCAATAATTTATACATACTTAAGGGAGGACAACAACAATGTTATCTAAGCAAGAATTGTGAACATTGGCTATGGCACAGAAGATTGGGGCATCTAAGCTTCTCAGCAGATAAGAAAAGCATGCAAATATCAGGCAGTTCGTGATCTCTCTGACATTAGAATTCCAGACAATACAATATGCAAATCATGTCAGTTTGGTAAGCAAGGCAAAACTAATTTCCCTGAGAAGGAAGGATTAGCTAGCATGCCACTTGAACTTGTCCATACTGATGTATGTGGTCCATCTAGGAAAAAGTCACCTCGAGGAGAAGAATATTTTATACTGTTCATTGATGATTTTTCTAGGATGTGTTGGATAGGAATTATGAAGCATAAAGACGAAGCTTTCGAAAATTTCAAAGCATTCAAAGCATTGGTTGAAAATGAATCAGATCGCAAAATCAAATGCCTCAGATCTAATCAAGGAGGGGAATTCACATCGGATGAATTTTTCGATTTTTGTGAAGAACATGGAATAAGAAGGGAATTCTCTACTGCAAGGACTCCTTAGCAAAATGGAGTAGTGGAAAGGATGAACAGAACGGTTCAACAAATGGCTCGTGCTATGCTTGATGAGTCTGGAACTCCTGCAACCTTCTGGGGCGAAGTTGTATTTGCTGCAGTTAGTATTCTCAACAAGACAAACGTCTGCGTAAACAACACTCAAACTCCTCATGAACTTTGGTATGGTAAGACTCCCACAGTAAAATACTTCAAAATTTTTGGAAGCAAATGCTACATCAAAAGCACTGATGAAAACCTTGGCAAGTTTGAGCCTAGAGCAGATGAAGGCATTCTCCTCGGTTACTCTCCCCGCAACAAAGCATATAAGTGTTACAATAAAAGACTGGGAAAAATTGTTGAAAGTATTGATGTAGTGGTTGATGAAGAAGGAAACATTCCTAGGCAGGTAAAATCCAAAGATTTCGAAGATGATGAGGACTATCCTTCAACATAAAATCAAAATTATGATGAAGAAGAAACCCATGAGGCACCAGAAGAACAGATAAGGATAGAAGAAAAGACTCCATCCAGGTACGTTCAGAAGAATCATCCAAAAACTCAAATTTTGGGGCAGAAAGAGGCAGGCGTACAAACAAGAAGAACTATTTCAGAAGCTTCAAGCTATCTAGCATTTCTCTCCTTCACTGAACCACAAAATGTAAGTGAAGCATGCAAAGATGAATGTTGGGTCAAGGCCATGAACAAAGAATTGGAGCAGATTGAAAAGAATAACACTTGGGAGTTGGTTCCTAGACCAAACAATAAGAATGTCATAGGAACAAAATGGATATTCAAAAACAAGCTAAATGAAAATGGAGATGTTATTAGAAACAAGGCTAGACTTGTTTGTAACGGGTATGCTCAACAAGAAGGCATAGACTTTAAAGAAACTTTTGCACCAGTTCCCAGACTTGAGGCCATAATAATGTTCCTTGCTCTTTCTAGCTTTCAGAAGTTCAAAGTATTTCAAATGGACGTGAAATCTGCCTTTCTGAATGGAGACTTGGATGAAGAAGTGTATATTGAGCAACCAAATGGGTTTATTCTTGGAAATGATCCAAAACTCGTATGCAAACTCAAAAAGGCTCTCTATGGCCTTAAGCAGGCTCCAAGGGCTTGGTATTATCGTTTGGATAAGTACCTTCATTAACAAGGTTTTACAAAAGGATCAATAGACAACAATCTATATATAAAAATTGACAATGATAAGTTGCTAATACTTGTTGTGTATGTTGATGATACCATCTTTGGAAGCAATGAAGAAGACATGAGTCAAAACTTTACTTTGGTGATGCAAAAAGAATTTGAAATGTCCCTACTTGGTGAACTCACATATTTTCTTGGTTTACAAGTTCAACAAAACAAAGACGGTATTTTTCTATCACAAACCAAGTATCTCAAGCAGATCTTGAAGAAATATGGGATGGAGGATTCAAAACCAGTAAGTACCCCTATGGTAACAGGATGCAGCCTCAGTGCAAATGATGAATCAGCAGCAGTACATCAACCAACCTATAGATACTTGATTGGTATTCTGCTCTACCTAATAGGTACCCAACCAAACATTATGCATGCAGTGGGAATAAATGGAAGGTTTCAGGAAAACCCAAAAGAAACTCATCTTCAAGTAGTTAAGAGAATTTTCAAGTATCTTCAAGGAACTCAAAACTATGGCTTATGGTATCCTAGAGATACAAATCTCACACTTCATGCATATACAGATGCAGATTGGTCAAGAAGCGTGGATGACAGAAAAAGCATTAGTGGTGGTGCATTCTTTATGGGTTCTAGATTAGTATCTTGGTTCAGCAAGAAACAAAGTTCAATTGCATTATCTACAGCTGAAGCAGAATATGTAGCTACTGCATCTTGCTGCACACAACTCCTTTGGATGATGAAAACATTGTAAGACATTCAAATCACTTGTACTCCACCTATCTCCATTTTTTGTGATAATACAAGTGCAATCAGCATTTCAAAAAATCCATTCATGCATTCAAAGACCAAGCACATACCTATCAAATATAATTTTCTTCGAGAACAAGTGCTTGAACAAAAGGTCAAATTGGAGTATGTTCCCTCCAAGGAACAGGTTGCTAAAATACTCACCAAAGCACTGCCCAGGGAGACATTTGAATACCTCAAACAAAAACTGGGAGTAGTTGATGCATCATCCTGCTGTTGAAACTTGTCTGTATCAGAGAAAATTGGTTGTACACGAGTTTAATGAGGAGAATCCATGTACATAAGCTAATTTATGTGGATTCAGTCGCGTATATGTTGGTTTGAAGACAAATAGTGGGCCAGGCTCAGGATGAAAAGAGTCTCATATGGGTCTGACAGAGTCCATCTGGCACAGGTTCAGGGGGAGCATATATTCTTCTAATAATGCATTTTTGGCATTATCTTAGAAGATCTTGGTTCAATTTCACAGTTGTTTTGATTTCAGGTGGAACAGGTGCAGAGGGAGAACATGGTTGCTGGTCTGAATGATGATTGGCAGATGTTGTTGATGACAGTTGTTGATAACTATCATAGTCTTGCTATAGATATTTCGTCTCTATGTCATGTATTTCTTTTCTTAACAAGTTCATGTAACGGCCTATCTTGGTTTCCCCACTATGCCTGGGATGGATGATGTAATGTTCTTGTTTTATTATATGTAAATTCTTTGTGTAACCCCACTTGGTTGGGTGAATGAATCAATATTGGTATATTCCCACTTGGTTGGGAGATGGATGTATGTATGAGTCTTTGGTGGTAGGAAGGTCATTTATAATGTATAAAGTTATGTTTCTTCTTGTAGAACATCTTCTTACAGACCTTGCCTACAGTCAGGGGGAGCATGGACAAAACAACAAAGCAGAGATTTCAGCATGTACTCAGGGGGAGTATAACCCTTTGCACTTGATGAAAAAGGGGGAGAATGACTTTGAGTGACTTGGGGTTGCCATCAAGTCCAAAGGGGGAGATTGCTGGCATTATGATAGAGGTTTGGCGCTATGACACAAGTGTTCTCCTTGATGACAACTCACTCAAGTGACAGATCATTGTTCAGGCTCTTAGACTGAAAGAAAAAGAGATATACACAGGTTCATCTTAACCAAGCCACATATACACGCAAGATCATCGATCAAAAAACACGTATGTGTATGCACGCACTTTCATGTAAAGAAAAGAGCGTACATGTGGGAAAACCTATTTTTGGTCTATGGTAATTAGTCTATTATATTTGGACCTTGGTATTGCATCCGAAGTGTTGAACCCAGGTATTGGGTCCCTAGTATTGGTTCTAAATGGTTTTGGACCATGGTATTGAGTAAGGCCTAAGACTATAAAAGGGGAAGGAGATCATTAGGCAAAGGCAAGAACTGAAGTATTGAATATCTTATGAAGAGCAAGATCTAACATTGGGTTATGGTGCATTGTTGGATCTGAACCAAGGAGGAACTTGAGCACTAAAAGATGGAAAAGTTCTATTGATGGGTCGAGATATTAAGGCTTGAATAGTAGTATCATTGTGTGATTTTTGATCTGTTATAATTGGCGCATGATTAGATCTATAAATCTGATAATCTGGGTATAATTGACATCTGATTAAGTGAAAAGGGTAAATTATCTTTTATAGATCTGTACGCAGGTTCGGCACACCAAAGGCACGTATACACGTGGGTTCAGCAAGTGAAGACAACATATACGCTGGTTGGCCTTAATACAACTGCGTATGTACGTAGGTTTCTGTATATTGAAGTAGCGTATGTCTCATGAAATATGTTTTAGCTACTTCTATTTATTGCTACAATGTTCTGGGTTCAGAATTGGTGTCTGGTTACTGTTACTGATTTTTGGTTACAACATTCTAAGAAGTGATTGGTTGATTCAGTAGTGGTTTGTACAAAGGAGATTGGTTGATACAGATATACTTGATGGTTGATTGATGTTATTCATGGATCCAGTCTGAAAATTTATGAAACGTGGTCCCTGGAAGAAAAGAGAAGGTTGTAGCCTTCTGTAGGTCAGCACCTACGTACTAGTACCTCAGCTAGTACAAGAGCTCAGGGGGTTGTAGCTTCCTTCCAGGAGAAGCTAGAAAACGAGAGAAGGTTGTAGCCTTCTGCAGGTAGCAGCCTGCATACTGGTATAAGATAGTACCAGTACAAAATCATTGTAAAAAGAAGCTTCTAATTAAAAGAAGATAGAGACAAATTGCAGCAGGTGGTTTTCACCCACATTGGGTTTCCACCTTACATCTTGGTGTTCATGTGTGTTGCTTATTTTTTCTTCTTTACTACTCTTGTTTACTGTTCATAGTGTTAATAATGTTCTGATGCACTCATTAAGAAGCAACTAACTGAATTATAAGTTTACTGGATATACGCTTGTTGCATTACACACAGTTGCATATACACACGGTTTTCGTTAGCTGAAGTAGCATATATGAATCTGAATATGGAAATGAAAAAGTTATATTGATTTGATAATATTGATTCACCCCCCCTCTCAGTATTATTTCCAACAGTCGAGGCATCTGAAACATGCAGGTCTCTTCCTGCGATGGGTGTGGGGTTTGAACACAAAACCTGTTCCCTTTCCCTGTGCACGAATAACGAGACCCATCTCTCATGAGTCCCAAAACCCTTAATCAACAATTATGTTATGTTCAAAATTCAAATACTATTGTAACCTTAATCCAATATATTATTATGTTTTCAAATATATTTCTTCTCATTTTTAGTAAAAGAAGTGAGAGTGAAAACATGTGTATTGGTTTTGAAACGTTTTCTTTATTATGGAACTATAAAATTGGATGGGTAAAGTGTCAATAACTAATAAAGTTATAAATTTGTTAATTTTATTTTTTTTTGGAATTACTCAATTTTTTTTTTGTAATTTGCGAAACTTTTTAATTTAATAAATGATTTGGATTTGAAATTCCAACTTAATTATAAGTTTCATATAAAATTGTTTTCATTACATAATATAATCTCTATAATAAATAAAATATATGTAACACCTTATGTTGCACAAACATTTATTTTGTTACCAAGTTTTACCTATTAATTCAAACTCTTACTTTGCTTAACATAAATTGTTAAAGAATTAACGCTGAAAAGGCAGAACATATATTGTTATTTTTATTAAAAAAAATCAAATAGTTTGTTAAAGAACTGAAAGAAACAATTAAATAACTCCTGAGACAATTACAAACAGTTGCCTATATTTCTTTTCCTCAAAAAATGAAAGAGAGGAGAATTCTCAAGGGTTAGAGGAGGTGAGATGGTATCAAGAAAGCAAAAGATATGTTGCTCAGAATTTCCTTGAGCTGGGAATAAGTAACCAGTGGGAAAAACTATGGACAAAAATTGAACTGGTATGTGACTTGTGGCTAGACCGTGGTCTTGATGTCCAAGATACCAGACTATATCCAACTTATTAACTGACAGGAGCAGGAAGAGCTCAAAGGGGGATTCTGGATATAATCGCTAGATCCATGGTTGGGTGGAGAGAACTTCCAAGAACATAAAGTATTTATACTAATATAAACAAGCAGAAATAGATAAGTAGTAAATTTTGTGCTTAGTAATCATTGATTGAAAAGCATTACTCTTAGTCAAGAACGGATAATTATCAGCAGAACTAATTTACCAAGTATATTCTATTGCTTTTATGATTAGATATTTAGTAAGTAAACTATGTTACTTTCTATGGTTAAGACAAGTACTAAAAATATTCTATCATTTCTATGGCTAGAAATGCATATTGTCAATTACATTATTAGTTATAATCTGATTGTTCACTTGTACAGTGAAGAGTATAGTTTTAAACAGTTCCAAGAAAATAATAAGAAAATAACTCCAAAACCCTTGTGACACAATTCTTGTATCATCAACTAAGAGGTATTAACAACAGGAACAATTTAAGGACTACTTAAAATAAGTATTACATTATAACAGGACCATGAATCGTACTTAAAATGAATGCATAGAGCTCACAGAAATTGAGTCAAGTGTTATCCATTTCAAAAATCATAAATATTTCTTAGATTACCAGGTGTGAACATGAAGTCAAGCATTGTAAGCCCTTTTTACAAGTAAATACAACCAGACTTACTTAACTGTATAAAATCAATGACAAAGTCATGAGGGTTCATCATGGCTCTTATTCATTTTCAAAAGAAAGGATCGAGTGCTAACCACCCACGCATTGCTTAATTCTAGAGTACTTAACTGAGAACAAAAAAACCTTCAAACAAGAAATCAAGATTTAAAAGATTGTTCGAGTCATAATTGTAATAATTATAGAATGGATATATTGCAAGCCAGGTTTAAAACCCTTAATAAAAAAATAGATAGACAGTGCTTGAGCCGTCCCCTCTCTGTTTAACCGAAAATAAAATGTAATAATTCTTTCCATAGCAGCCTTAAGCTTAAGTGTTGGTCGAGCCTCGGCATGAGGCTAGTGTCCAACCAAAAGAACTAAGCTACCTAAAGTAAGTGAAAAACTTTCATAAATTAACCAAGGCCAGAAGGCAAATCTTTAGCTTGCAAACCCCGGAGGGTTTGGTGACAGAACCAACCTAAGAATATAGGACGATAAAGGTATAAGGAAGTCTCACATCTCCGAATTTATTTGGAATCGCATGATCAAAACTTTACCTGTGATGGCACACCTAGAGTTAAATCTTGTTGAAATCGAGAACAATAATAGACATAAAATGAATTATAATCAAGGTTCCTTCATTACCTAGGTATGAGAAGAAACATGTAAAGAGGAACGACAAAATCCTGGAGAGACTATTCGGTGGTTAGTGCCTCTTCTTAGGCGGGAAAACTTAAAGGAGAAGTGACCATGTAAATATGTAAAATCTTACCTCTGCGAGAGCACCTTCTTCCCATCGCATCCTTGCTCGGGTGAGCAAAGAATCAGCTGGAGAAACTACCTGCAACAGAGAATCAATTGATCAGGGGAAATCATCCTGAGTTGAATGAAGAACATAAATGGTGATAAATGCATGATACCTTACCTAGACTCTTGCCAGACCCCAGCAGAAAAGGGAGGGCATGATGGCACCATGATTTTTCCTTCAACCCTTGACAGGTTGCAGATCCGCACTACACGATGTGCATTGAGCCAAATGAGAAATGTACATAGTGGAAAACCTAAAGTATGGGATAGGTCTAGCTGGGGAGTGCAAGAGCCATTGGATCCATATATCCAAATTCCATGACGAAAGATCACTCGACGTTTAATTCTCCAGGCTATGCTGGCGAAGGAATTCAGAGCAGGACTGTCACGCATTTAATTCGGAGCCATAGGTGGTAGCTCCACCCTTTGTCTACCTCCTCAGTGTTAAAAACACAACCATATCGATGCAATTTCCATCAAGGGTATAATAATGTGAATATTTATCGTAGATATGTCAGACAACCGTATTCAAATTTAAATGATCATACAACCTTAATCAATAACCCTTGAATGATGCTTGTAATGTATTTAATGGGATATGTGGTAATGCAATTTTGGTTATTTATTTTTATATTTGTTATGTGTGTTAAGTGTTACAAATGGTATCCAAGCCCAAGCTCACACCTTGAGACTTCTAAGATAGATAAATACACATAATTTAAAAAAAACAAGGATTATAAATATATATATATATTATATATATATATATATTATATATAATATATATTAACATATATATATATAAAACCACTGAGTATGGGTGAATGTGAACACAGAGACAGAGGTCAGCACCCAAAGAGTAGAAATTCAGAGGAGCCCCAGACTATCGAACCAGCCAAAAGTGTCTTATGTAGATGCCAACCCAGACATATGGATACAACTAGGAGGAGAATATTGGCAAGCCAACATTGTCGTGCTTGAAACATTGCAACAATTATGTGTAGAAATGACGAACTTGAGAACGAGTAATGAACGATTGAGGTAGGAACAAGAAATGATCCTTAAAATCCTATCTGACTAACAGAATCAATGAGGACCAAACCCGAGTGCGGAGGATAGTGAGAAAACCCCAACAACCCATCATGGAAAAGATAATGCAGAATCAACAGAGGGACATAAGGATGATGGAGAGGGGCATTCAGATAATGTTTCAGACCAAAGAAAGGCAAAAAGAAAAAAAATGGAATTACAAGGTGAGTTCAAAAAAATAAAACCGTCACTTTTTGAAGGAGAATCTGAAGAGGCATTTGAAGCATGGCTAATCGACATGGGTACATATTTTCAGATTTATGAATATACTAACAAAATTAAAACACAGCTGGTAGTTTACCAATTAAGGGGTAAGGCCACCTTCTAGTGGGAAGAAATCAACATTGTGAGAAAGATTTACATAAAACAAGTGACGTGGCAAGAATTTCAAAAACATTTTAAGGATAAATATTTAACTGAGAGTTACTATGATGAAGAAGCAAAGGAGTTCCATGAGTTAAGGTTGCGAACCTTGACCATGGACGAATATGTGAAATGATTTAATTCCCTGATACGATATGTCCCATACATGTAGGAGGAAAAGGCCAAAATTCAGCAGTTTATTAGCAGCATACCCAACTTTATGAAGGAAAAACTAAATTTTGATTATCCTAGAACAATGGATGATGCAATGCAAAAATCCCATATCTGTTATCAGCAAATGAAATGGAAGAGTGAGGGGTCCAAAGGAGCCATAGGCAAGAGAGTGAGGAATTTAACCCCAAACAGACAACTAAAGGACACTAATGGAAGGAGTAATCAGCAAAGAACTTTCATTAAATTTCCAAGGAACCAGTCAAAAGTCCCAGCTTACACCGAGAATAGACAGTCGAAGGGAGTTAGTAAACCTGCTACTGATCAGTAGCCAAAACAACCTATGCAATGCTGGGATGTGGGGAATCCCATTACTACAAGAATTTCCTACACAGAGTCCAAATAGAACAGATTTCAAATATGCAAGAAGCCTCCATAGTTGGAGGTATAACAAGGAGTATGCCCAAAATTAATGTTGCTTCGGATGATCATAAAGTAGAATACCAACCCATCATGATCGAGTGTGAAGGTATGATAGCTGATCAACTTGTTTCTGTTTTATTTGATCCAAGTGCTAGACTAAGCTATATTAGTCCTAGAGTGGTATAAAAATATCAATTGCAAAGCAATAAATTTAAGAAACCTTGGTTAGTTCAACTAGCCACAGGGACAAAGAGAAGGGTATCTGCGAAAACAGAAAACTGCCCTATAATAGGTTCAAGACAGTCCATCCATGTTGACCTAAATGTGCTCCCTTTAGGTTCATATGATGTACTAATATGGATGGATTGGTTGGAAGGGCGTTGGTCCCTAGTCAATTGTAAAGAGAAATCTGTAAGTTACCTCACGGAGTCAGGGCAAAGACAGGAAATTCAAGGGATCAAGAAAAACATTAAGTTATATCCTATTACTACTAACTGGTTAGGAAGATGTATCAGAAAGGGTTGCCAGATTTATGTTGTCCAAGTAGGATACACCAATGACTGAAGTAAAATCACTTCGTTGGACAATATTCCTGTGATTCAAGATTTCGTGGATGTATTCCTTGAATCCATTCCTGGATTTCCACCTACGCGTGATATTGATTTTACAATTGAATTAATACGTGGAGCAGCTCCTGTTTCAATAGCTCCTTACCACATGAGCATCCTTGAGTTAACAAAACTCAAAATGCAACTTCATTTGGATAAAGGGTACATTCGCCCTAATGTATCTCCTTGGGGATCCCCTGTGTTGTTTTTGCGAAAGAAGGACGGGACCTTAAGACTATGCATTGATTATCGTCAGCTAAATAAAATGACTATCAAAAACAAGTACCCTTTACCACGTATTGACGATCTATTTTATCAAGTGCAGGGGGCCAGCGTATTCTAAAAAATTGAATTAAGGTCCAGATACCACCAGATAAGGATAAAGGATGAAGATATTTGCAAAACTACATTTCGAACTCGTTACGACCATTATGAGTTCGTGGTACTACCTTTTGGCTTTACCAATGCTCCAGCTACTTTCATGAGCCAGATGCACAATATCTTTTAGCCATTTCTGGATAAGTTTGTATTGATTTTTATTGACGATATACTAATTTATTCCAAGAATCAAGAGGAGCATAAAAAGAATTTGAGAATAATATTACAGGTTCTACAAGATAATCAACTATACACTAAGTATAGCAAGTTCGATTTTTACAAAAGTCGAATACAATACATGGGTCATGTTATATCAGCTAAGGGAATAGCGGTGAATCCAGAAAAGATCAAAACCATTATGGAATGGACCACTCCGAAAAATGTTGCTGACATTAGATCCTTTTTGGGCTTAACTGGCTATTACAGTTGATTCATCAAAGGATTTTCGAAAATAGCTTTTCCTATGACCTCGCTACAGAAAAAGGGGTGTGCCTTCCAATGGATAGCTAAATGTCAGTAAAGTTTTAAGCAGTTAAATCAATTACTTACTACTACATCAGTGCTAAAAGTAGCAGATCGAGAAAAATATTTTATGGTTTGCACAAATGCAAGTAAGGAGGGTGTCAGCGGTGTATTAACACAAGAAGGGAAGGTTATAGCCTATGAATCGCGCAAATTAAAAGATTATGAGCATCAGTACTCTGCATATGATCTTGAGTTGACCGTGGTGACACACGTGCTCAAAATGTGGCAACACTACCTCCTTAGAAAGAAATTTCTGTTATTAACAGATCATAGCAACCTTACAAACTTCTTTAGTCAATCTAGTTTAAATTCTCGACATGCTAGATGGACCGCATTCTTGAGCAAATTCGAATTTGAAATGAAGCATATTGAGGGAAAAGAAAACCGAGTGGCTGACGCGTTAAGAAAGAAACTACATTTCATCTATGAAATACAATTTAGTCAAGTACAATCTAACCTTCCTAAAATCATTAGAGAATCATCCCTCAAAGACCTGAATATGCATTCCTTTAGCAGTAAGCATCAGAAGCTCAGGAAAAAGGGAAACAATCTGATTATGGTATAAATCCAGAAAAAATGTTAACATTCAGAAACAGAATATATCTCCCCAATCAAAAATATATCAAACAATTTTTATTGGATGAATTTCATAAGAAGCTTTACACCACTTACCCAAGATACCAAAAGCTATTTTCTGTCATCAAGAAAAGTTATTTCTGGCCAGGTTTAAGGAAGGATGTTGTGGAATACCTATACAAATGTTTGGAGTGCCAACTTGTAAAGGCGGCACATTAGCACCCTACTAGACTATTGCAGCCGTTACCCATTCCTGAGTGGAAGTGGAAGACGATCACTCTAGACTTCATCACCGGATTACCTTGCACTAAGAAACAACATGACTCAATTATGGTAGTAGTGGAAAAGTTAAGAAAAACTGTTCATTTCATACCTGTAAAATCCACCTACAAGACTGTAGAAATCACAATCATATTCATGAGGGAAATCCTTCGGTTATAGGGGATACTCAAGGTGGTAATTTCTGATAGAGATGCAAAATTTACATCCACATTTTGGAAAAACCTTTTTTCTGGGTTAGGTACTCGGATTCAATTCAGTACTACCTACCATCCACAAACGATGGCCAAACAGAGCAAGTGAATCAAATCCAAGAAGAAATGTTAAGGATGTTCGTAATGCAACAACCACACAAGTGGGAGGACCACCTCCACCTGATAGAGTTCACCTACAATAACGGATATCACGAATCATTGGGCATAATCCCTTTTGAGGTGTTGTATGGAAGAAAATGCAGGGTACTTACAGATTGGAACAGTCCCATTAATAGGTTAGAATTGGGTCATGATATGCTAGATGAAATGGAGGCTACAGTTAAAAAGGTCTGCCAGAACTTAAAAGTCGCTCAAGATAGGCAAAACATTTATGCAAATAAGAAAAGAAATCGTAAAGAATTCCAATTTTGGGATCATGTATATTTGAAATTCAAATCCCGGAAAAGTACCTAACAGTGGAAGGGTTGCGCTAAGTTAACACCTCGGTACTGTGGACCGTTCCAAATCTTGGAATGAATTGGACCAGTGGCATACACGTTAGCACTCCACGACCATATTCAAGTCCACAATGTTTTCCATGTCTCCTTGTTTAAATAATATGTGTACAGTCCCGAGCATATAATTAACTGGGAAAACATACAAGTAATAAAAAAAATGAATAGGTAACATAAGAATTGTTGTTATGTACAATTCTAACAACAAATTGTAAATTGTGCAGGTCAAACCAAAGGGAGAGTTTCTAGCAGAACCTCTTCGTATTCTCTATCGAGGAGAAACCATCTTGGGGGAACGAACCATCATCCAAGTTAAAGTGCAGTGGAAGAACTTTGGCCCAGAAGAGGCTACCTGGGAAGAAGAGGAAACTATGCAGAAAGCTTATCCGACATTATTTTATTAAAAGAATGCCAGGGACGATGTTCCTCACAGGGGGGGGGAAGTTGTAACACCCTATGCTGCACAAACATTTATTTTGTTACCAAGTTTTACATATTACTTCAAACTCTTACTTTTCTTAACATAAACTATTAAAGAATCAAGGATGAAAAGCCAGAACATATATTGTTATTTTTGTTAAAGGAATTTAAACAATTTGTTAAAGAACTGAAATAAACAGTTAAATAACTCCTAAGACAGTTACAAACAATTCCCTATATTTGTTTTCCTCAAAAAAGGAAAGAGAGGAGAATCCTTAAGGGTTAGAGGAGGTGAGACAGAGTCAAGAAAGCAAAAGAAATGATGCTCAGATTTTCCTTGAACTAGGAATAAGTAACCAGTGGGAAAAACTATGGACAACATTTGAACTAGTATGCGACTTGTGGCTAGACCGTGGTCCTGATTCCCAAGATACCAGACTGTATCCAACTTACTAACTTTCAAGAGTAGGAAGAGCTCGGAGGGGGATTTTGGACGCAATTTCTAGATCCGTGGCAAGGTGGAGACCTTCCAAGAACATATAGAATTTATACTATTATAAACAAGCATAAACAGATAAGTGGTAAATTTTGTGCTTAGTAATCATTGATTGAAAATCATTACTCTTGGTCAAGAATGGATAATTATCAGTAGAACTAATTTACTAAGTATATTCTGTTGCTTTTATGATTAGATATTTAGTAAGTAAATTTCGTTGCTTTCTATGGTTAAGGCAAGTACTAAAATTATTATATCATTTCTATGACTAAAAATGCATATTGTCAATTATATTATTAGTTATAATCTAATTGTTCAAATGTACAGTGAAGAGTATAGCTTTAAACAGTTACAAGAAAATAACTCCAAAACCCTTGAGAGACAATTATTGTATCATCCACTAAGAGGAATTAACAACAGGAACAGTTTAAGGACTGCTTAAAATAAATGCTACATTATAACAAAACCATGAATCGTACTTAAAATGAACTCATAGAGCTCACAGAAATTGATTCGATAATCATAAATATTTCATAGATTACCATGTACTAACATGAAGTCAAGGACTGTGAGCCCTTTTTACAACTAAATACGACCAGGCTTACTTAGCTGTATAAAATCAATGACAAAGTCATGAGCGTTCGTCGTGGCTTTCAGTGGTTTTCAGAAGAAAAGACCGAGTGCCAAACGCCCACTCATTGCTTAATTTTAGAGTAATTCACTGAGAACAAAAAAACCCTTCAAACAAGAAATTAAAATTTAAAAGACTATTCGAGTCATAATTGTAATAATTATAGAATAGATATATTGCAAGCCATGTTTAAAACCCTTAATTAAAAAATAGCTAGATAGTGCTTGAGTTGTCCCCTCTGTTTAACCGAAAATGAAGTGTAATAATTCTTTCCACAGTAGCCTTCAATTTAAGCACTGGCTGAGCCTCGGCATGAGGCTGGCGTCCAACCAGAAAAACTAAGCTACCTAAAGTAAGTGAAACACTTTCACAAATTAACCAAGGCCAATAGGTAAATCTTTAGCTTACAAACCGCCGAAGGGTTTGGTGACAGAAGCAACTAGAGAATAGAAGATGATAACCGTATTAGGAAGTCTCCCAACTCCAAATTTTTTTGGAATTACATGATCGAAACTTTACTTGCGATGGCACACCCGAGTTAAATCCTATCGGAATCGAGAACAATAATCGACATAAAATGAATTATAATCAAGGTTCCTTCATTACCTGGGTATGAAAAGCACCGTGCAAAGAGGAACAACAAACACCTATAGAGATTGTTCGGTGGTTTGTGCCTCTTCTCAGGCAGGAAAAGTTAAAGGAGAAATGACCGTGTAAATATGTAAAATCTTACCTTTGCAAGAGCACCGCCTTCTTCCCATCGCATCATTGCTGGGGTGAGAAAATCATCAGCTGGAGAAACTACCTACAACAGAGAATCAATTGATCGGGGGAAATCATCCTAATTTGGAAACAAAATCGAATGAAGAACATCAACGGTCATAAATGCTCGATACCTTACCTGAACGCTTGCCAAACCCCGTCAGAACAAGGAGCGCACAGTGTTGCCACGATCTTTCCTTAAGCCCTTGATAGGATGCAGAGTGCACTACACGGTGTGCACTGAGCCAAATGAGAAAGGACTTGTCTATAATGCGATTTTTTGGAGATTCCGGTGACGGAATCCGGTGGAAGAAATGAGGTTAAATCTTGATTTTTAGCAGTTAAAATGGTTTTTTAACTGCATATTTGGATTCAGCGCCCTTAAAAACCCCTGGGAGCCATTGATTGTGCAGAAACTAGCTATCAAACTTGGGATTCCAATAAATTTCTATCGGATTTTTACCGGAAAAATCCGCCGGAAAAACTTTCAAAAAGTCGCATTATAGACTACTGCAATGAAAAAGG
>APFE031228010.1:6162-38945 GCA_000404065.3 Pinus taeda
TCATTTCATAAGCAGTTAGAATTCCAAGTAGCTGAGACATAGTAAGAATTCGTAGATTTTCCTTTTCTTCAATTGCAGATACTTTAGATTCAAACTTGGGGGACAATGACCTTAGACCCTTTTCAACCACAATAGCCTCTTTTATTTCTTCACCCAAATTTTTCATGCAATTAACAATCTCATCTACCCGAATAAAGTAGTTAGCCACACTTTCATCATTATACATCCTGAGATTCTCATACTGAATCCTGAGAGTTTGAAGTTTAGCACGCTTTACTTGTTCATCTCCTTCGTAGCTCAAGACAATCTTGTCCCATATTTCTTTTGCTGATTTATATTGCATAACTTTCACAAACTCTGTTTGAGATAAGCATCCCAGCAAAGTATTGACTGCTTTAGCATTTGTTTCATATTTCTTCTTTTTGGCCGCATCTGTAGGAGTAGCTGAAGGAAAATTGTAGCCTGTCTCTATGATATCCCAAACATCCATACCAAGAGATTGAAGATATGCAGTAACTCTTACCTTCCAATAATTGAAGTTTCTCCCATAAAAAATCGGTGGCCTGATAGATGCTTCCTTCTCGTGGTTGCTCAAGATGAAAGATCTTCCTTCAAGCGATCAAGCTTCTTCAAAAGGACCTTCTTTGATACCAATTGTTGAAAATAATATTGAGAGGGGGGGTGAATCATTATTATCTAGTTCTTTTAACAAATCTTCCTTATTTACACTTTGAATTATTTTTTCATATCAGTACCATAAAATAATGAGCAAGAAAAACAGATAGTCACATCAAAGAACACCAGATATAAGGTGGAAACCCAATGTGGGTGAAAACCACCTGCTGCAATATGTCTCTATCTTCTTTCAAATTAGAAAGTCCTTTTACAATGGTCATGTACTGGTGCAGTCCTTTACCAGTAAGCAGGCTGCAACCTACAGAGAGCTACAACTCTCTCTCTTTTTCCAGTCTCTCCTAGAAGGGAGCTACAACCCCCTACTTCTTTTCTTTCAAGGACCACTTTTCATAAATTTTCAAACTGGATCCATAAACATCAAATGATCATCAAGTACCAGTAAGTCACTGAGATAACTAGATCCACAATAACAGTAAACTAAACCCAGAACACCTTATCAACAAAAAAATCAGTCAACAAAAGATCTTAAGATAGATACGCAATTTCCTTTTTCTCTGGCCTGTGGCATCTTCGCACTGCGCCTTCTGTGGCACCTCTGTGGCATCTCCGCACTGCGCCTTCTGTGGTGCCTTCGCACTACACCTTCCGTGGCACCTTCGCACTGCGCCTTCTGTGGCGTCTCCACACTGAGCCTTTTGTGGCGCCTCTGTGGCGTCTCCACACTGTGCCTTCTGTGGCACCTCTGTGGCATCTCCGCACTGCTCCTTCTGTGGCGCCTCTGTGGCATCTCCGCACTGCGCTTTCTGTGGCGTCTCTGCACTGCGCCTTCTGTGGCGCCTCCACATTGCCGCAGCTGCAGCGCTCGAGAGATCACCCTTCACAGATTCACTTTCCACTTCACTTTCATATAGATCGAGCTTTTGAAACAATAACCCAATATTTCAGATCTTAAGATATTCAACTCAAAAGCATACTCTAGCCAACTGATCTCCTTCCTCTTATATAGGCAAGCTCTTCCTAAAATCATGGATCATGGGGCTCAATAATAATATTAAAATAAAGCAATACCACGGGCCAAAACCATAATAACACAATTCCGTCGGCTAAATACCAAGAGTTAAACATAAGAAACCCCATGTGTGCTTTTCTTAGCCTCGAAGTAAGTGAAATGGGGGTACGCACCTCATGAATGGGTAAAATACCAAGGGTTAAACATAAGGAACCCCACGTGTGCGCGCTTTACTGCCTTGAATTGTGTGCACTGGGGGTACGCACCTCATGAATGGGTAACCTGCGTGTCTGGACGCGGTCCCTACACGGCGTACCTATGGGTACACATCTTCTGAACTGTTCTCCTGCGTACTTCTTAATTCTCATCATATTGAGAGCCATGCCATGGGTGTTGCCATCAAGTACAACATCTGTAACATATAACCATACCAAAAACATAATGCCAACAGGTATAGCTACCTCACTTGTCCAATCTATATCCTCTTTGCACTACTTGGCTTTGAACCCTTAAGTCCAATCCTAAGGTACTCAACATCTCTCCTGTGCATCATCCTCACCTTCCTATCCAGAACTATGTCTTCCTGCAAGTGATTGAGATATTCAGGTAACATATCATCAATAGGAGGCAATTGACTTTGGTCTTCGTGATATTTAATTAATGAAGGTCCAAATAGTCTCAAGCTATCTGCATTAATGACTGAGTAGATGTGCTTGTAAGCTGGTAAATCAAGGCAGAAAACATTCTCACCAATTTTCTCAAGTATACTGAAAGGTCCATACCTTATTGGATTTAACTTTTTACCTTCACCTTAAATTATGTCTTTGTTGATATATAGCTAGACTTGATCATCAACTTGGAAAATATGCACCATTCGATGCTTGTCATGCCTCACCTTGTACTTGGCTTGGCTCCTTTCTAGTTGTTCCTATACTGCCTAGTGAATCTCTTAGATTCGTTCAATGAACTTGGTTGCCTTGTCCAAAAACAAAATCCAAGGGAGATCTTGGTGTCAAACCAAAACAGGTCCCAAAGGAGATCTCTGTGTAGAAGAATGTTTTGCCCAGTTGTAATCATGCTACACATAACACAAATGTTCATCACAAAGTTTGGGATGCTTGCTGCAATAGCCTCTAAGCAATTGGATCACTGCCCTATTGACCACTTTTGTCTGGCCATATATCTGTGCATGAAAGGCTGTGCTTTTCTTCAGTTTGGTGTCCATTAGTTCCCACAGAATCGACCAAAACTTCCTAAGAAACCGGGTGTCTCGATCAGATAGAATGGCAATGGTTAATCCAAAATGAACCCATATATGCTGAAAGAACAACTTTGCAGTTTGTTTAGCTATAATTTGTTTATTACAAGGTATCAAAATACACATTTTGCTAAACCTATCCACAACAACAAATAAATAGTCATGACCTTTCCTAGATTTAGGTAGTCCTCCAAAAAACTCCATGGAAACACTTTCCCAAGGATGAGAAGGAACTGGTAGTGGAGTGTACTAGCCTAGTTTTTTATTGCTGCACTTGCTTTTAGCACAGATAGTACACACTCTTACATATCTTGAAACTGTCTCATTCAATTTTGGGAAATAAAAAAATCTTTGCAGTTGTGCAACCATTTTACTTACCCCAAAGTGAACTGATATTAGAGAATTATGTGCTTCTCAAATTATATTTACTCTTTCAGTTTTTGGAATGCATAACTTCACACAATGATTCAAGAGTTGTTCCTTAATGTGATAATCCACTTCTTCTACTCGTTTTCCTTGAATTAAAGTTGCATATACATCTTTAAAATATATATCTTGAGAATATTGTTCAATGTAGCTCTAATGTAATATTGAGTTATGCTTAAGTATAGTAGATGCATTTATAATTGGTCTAGATAACATATCTACAACTTTATTATGTATGCCCTTTCTATATCTGACGACTAAGTGAAACTGGTGTAGAAAACCCATCCATCTATACTGTCTTGATTGTTGCAACTTAGTTTGTGAGTGTAGATATTGGAGTGGTTGATGATCAGTATGTATAACTGTCTCTTTGCCCATTAAGTAATGTTTCCACTTTTTCACCCTCTGTACTAATGCACACAATTCTTTATCATATGTGGGATAGTTAGCTACTGCAAAATTAAATGTCTCAGGATGATAATGTACGGGTTTATGGTGTTGTATTAACACTACTCCCATGGCATAGTCACTGGCATCCATTTTGATCTCAAATGGCCTTTGAAGATCGGGAAGTGCTAGTACTGGTGTTGTGCTAATCTTTTCTTTCAAGATGTCAAAGGTTTTTTACTGTTTGCCTCCGCACTGAAGCACCTTGTTCAATCCTGTTAAAGGATTTAAGGGAGCTGCAATTAAGGAAAAGTTAGAAATGAACTTTCTCCAATATTGTGCTGCTCCTAAGAAACTTCTAAATTCTATAGCAGATTTGGGTTTAGGCCAGTTTACAGTGACTACCACCATAGAGGGATCTATCTTCAATTCACCACCCCGTACTATATGTCCCAAATAATTCAAAGATGCTCTGCCAAGTTCACATTTTGAGAGTTTAACATAAATTTTTTATCTTTTCAAAACATCTAGTGTTTGCTTAACATGGTTTAAATGTTCTTCCCACATTTTGCTAAATATTAGAATGTCATGCAGATATACGATAACAAAATCATCCAGAAAAGGTCTGAGTACATCATTCATTATTCTCATGAATGTAGCGGGAGCATTAGTTAAGCCAAAAGACACAACCAACCACTCATACAATCCCTGCTTTGTTTTGAAAGCAGTCTTCCATGCATCTTGTTCTACAACTCTGACCTGATGATATCCACTATGCAAGCCTAACTTGGAAAATAAACAAATTCCTTTAACTGATCTAATAGATCATCTATGCGAGGAAGCGGATAACGATTTTTGAACATTATCTTGTTTAGTGCTTGGTAATAAATGCACATTCTCCATGATCCATCTTTCCTTTTCACCAAAACAATTGGAGACCCACATGGTGATGTGCTAGGTCTGATGAACCCCTTCTCGACCAACTCCAACGCCTGCTTCTTGATTTTTTCATTTTCTAAAGAGGACAACCTTTTATACTTGTGGCTGCAATGGTTCTTTCATCTCCCGAGTCTAACCCCAAATCTTTCTGAATAGCTACAACAATATTCTTCTTCTTGCCCTCGAACTTCTTATGTCTCAGCTCTAGATGTAGGATCCTATAGTGCTCATCATCATGCCCATCCTTCTTATAATGATTGCATGAAGACTTGATTTTATGTGCAGTGTTGGCCTTCCTCTCTTTCCATTTCTATTTTCTTTTCTCCTTATTCTTGCTTGCAATGGGCTTGGATGATCCCCCAACTTATGGGTTCCCATTCTTTCCTCTAGCTTCTAGATGTGTAGCTTGAACAGATACCTCATCTATACTAGTGGGATTAAACATGAGGATATTGTTCCTCATGTAGTTGTGTAGACCACCTATGTACTTCAACAAAGTACCAAATGAGTCTAAAGAAATTCCTAGAATCAAATCTACTTTCCTAAATTCTTGGGTGTAACCTTGTACACTTTTCCTTTTCAATTGGCAAAGAGTTTGCCATCTCGTCATGGCTTGTTGCATGTAAGCTAGTGGATAGAACTACATTTTGATTGCAGAAACAAATTCACTCGAGACATAAATAATCTTACCATGTTTCTTCATGTGAGCTTATGTCCTGTCTTCCCAGCATACCAAGGCAGTGCCTCTGAGGCGTAGGCTGGCCAGTTGAATCTTACTCTTTTCTGAGTCGATACTCTGCACTTGGCAATAAACATCAATTTGTTTGATCCAATTATCTAGCTTCTCTACATTAATATATCCACCATATATTGGTAAATCAAATTTAACATCTAATTTAATCAGAGATGTCTTCTTTTCATGTTCAGTGTTATTAGGAGGTGTGAGAAAGTTATCTTCTTTCCCTTTGCCTTTCGAGTGGTCATGGAGGAGAGAATCTTCTTCTCCTTTATCTTGTTTCAAGCCTAATGAATCTTCATCTTTATGTTTCTTAAAGTCCCTATACATTTCCTCTACCATGGACCTCATGGAGAGGAAGTTATCTATAAATTGTGGGTCTAGTCCCAAGGGACTTTCTTCTAACATTTTCTTCTTGGAATAGACTCTTCCAGTTTCTAAGTTAGTTTCAACGAACTCTCCTTCTCCTAATTTGAGCTTTGATCTAGTTGGCATCCAACAACAAAATCTAGCACAAGCTTGTCTAACCTTAAGAACCTTGTTGCTCTCATGCCACTTGATTTGAAATCACTTGTAAATGACCTCAGTGAAGTAATGAAGGCATTACATACTCAAGTGTTGGGGTGCTCCTATGTTATCTTATGCAACGGATCGATAAGGTTGTGAAATACACAGACACTGAAAGAGTAAGAGAATAGAGTAAGAAGATAACATAATTAGGGCTGAGTGCATTCTCTACATGATTTGACAGAAGCAGGGAGCAGAAGAAACATGGTTGTGAGGGTTTCTCAGCATGCGGAGTTCGATTCATATGGAAAATGGAAGGGGAGGGTGCTTGTCTCCCTCCTGCAAAGATGAAGTAGTCAGTGGGAGCAAGGGACCTATGGGAAATAGTAAAAATGATAGGAACTACAGAATCAACAACAATGAAAAATAAATAGATGGGCCCAGAGCAAGAGAAAACAGCAGCACAAAGGACAATGTAGAAGAAGACAAAATCCTGTGGTCAAGAAAAAAAAACTAAAAGGACCTTGCAAACCAAAAGAAGAGATCACTCCCCGAGTAATATTAAATGATCCTGCTCTGCAGGAGCACAGGGAGCACATGGGAACCTATGCCATAATCTGTATATTCATGGGAATATGGCCCTTCGAAAAAGCTTTACAGACGTGGATCAAGTATCATTTTGGAAGCCCAAAGTAAGCATTGACCTACATCTAGTGTCAAAAGGATTCTTCACAGTAGTGTTCTCCAACATCGAAGATAAAGACAAAATATTTGAAGGAGCACCTTATTTTTTTGTTCTAGCAGGTCTCTATATGAGGCCCTGGAAAATGAACTTTGTCTTTGAGAGGGAGACTTTCTCTTCAGTTCCTATGTGGGTAAGGCTCTACTCGCTACCTCTTGATTATTGGCAAACTGAATCATTGGCTGCGAGTGGCAATAAAATAGGATGCTATATTAAAGCTTCTGAAACCACAAGAAGGGGAAAATATACCTCCTTTGGTAGAATCTGTGTGGAAATGGACCTATTAGGAGCACTTCCAGATGAAGTTATCTTGGATTTTTTGGATGAGGAGTGGGTGCAAGTAGTTGACTACGAGCATATTCCCTTCAGATGCAACAGATGTCACGAACATGGGCATTTGTTAAGAGACTGCCCTCTCAGCAAAGAAGACAACAAATAAAAACTCAATACATCGAAAGACACCAAAAGCTTTAAGAAAGTGGGCAGTAAAGGAAGGGGAGGAAAAAAGGGATCGAAACAACAACATATTGAGGAGCAGAAAGGCAGTCACAGTAAGTTTAACGTGCTAGAAGAGACTGAAGAAATCATGAGAGAAAATCAAGATCCAGAGGAAGAGGCTAAAGGAAAAGAAAAGAAAGAGGACTTAAATCTCTCTCCGGCCATTAACCCTCCAAAAGAAGCAATGAGAAGTGAAACAAAAATGGATATGGACAAGGAAATGAGTCAAAGTGAAACAGATCCGAAAGAGCATGAACTACAAGAAATCCTCGACAAGGAAAACTTGGATCTGGAAGGATTCCTATTGCAACGAACCCAAGGAGGAATAGATTCTCTGACCCAAGATGAATGCAACATAATAAAGTATTTGTTCTTATGGAAAACTCAGGAACAAGGTAAGAACATCCACAAACAGGAGCACAGAGGGGTGAAAACAATGAAACTAATTCCTAGATTAGCCACCAAAAATCTAGGAAAGAAGAGAGGAAAAAAGAAGCAAAATGAGCTCCTTATAGAGTGTGGAAAGCTAATGATAGACTCAGGTAAAATGAAAGATATAACCAGTTACTCCTTCACAAATATTTAACTATGAAGTTCATCTCATGGAATATAAGAGGTCTAGGTAGTAAAAGAAAATAGAGAATGCTAACTAACAGAATGAGACTCGCAATGCCGAACATAATCTTCATTCAAGAAACAAAATGCTCCATTCAGAAAATCAAACAAATCCAAAGTAAATGGCTTAGTAAATTTGAGTTTCTAGAAGTAAAAGCAGAAAACACAGTGGGGGGCATTCTTACTCTTTGGAACTCCCAAAAATTCATCATTGTAGATGCGGAGGCTATGAGAAATTACTTATCAGCTATCATTCAACCATTGGGGATGTTTGACACCTTCCTAGTTACGAATGTCTATGGTCCTTAGAGAATCGATGAGAAACATAGATTTTTGAACTCCCTGGTAGATCTCAAAAGCAGACATAAAGAAATCCCTTGGGTCATTGGAGGAGACTTCAATATGATTAAATCTCTTTCAGAAAAAAAAGGAGGAACCAGAATCCTTAGTAGAGATTCATTAGGATTAAACTCTTTCACAGAAGACATGAAGATGGTTGACTCTGAAATGCAAAATGGTCTTTTCACTTGGAATAACAAAAGATGAGGCAATGCTGAGGTCGCCTCTAAGTTAGACAGAATGTTGATCTCCAAGAAGTTGATGCTCACAAATTCAGAAAATATCTGCAAGTTTTATCCAATTTGGAGGCTCTGATCACTGACCGATTGAATTAGAAATAAATGAATTGATGCTACCAAGAACATACCTTTCAGATTTGAAAATTTTTGGCTCTCCCACATAGATTTTATCAACAACATTAAGGATTGGTGGTCCGAAGATCTACATGTTCAGGGCTCCAAAATGTTCCTCCTCCGTAAAATGAGTCAGCACGTAAAAGTCAAACCCAAAGATTGGAACAAGAAGGATTATGGTAACATTTTTGCAAAAAAAAAGTTAGTAGAGATCAAAATGCAAGAACTAAACCAAGCAATGACCTCAGAAGGTTTTGATAAATCCAAAAGTGAGCAAGTTGAAAAAATCAATCTTGAATGGGAGAATTTATGCAATCAGGAGGAAATTTTTTGGAGAAAAAATTCTAGAGTTCAATGGCTCAAAGAAGGTGAACGGAACACTAAGTTTTTCCATCGTTCCGCCATAGCCAACAGAACACACAACAAGATCTCCTCAATATTGAATGAGGATGGGGAGCTTCACATCAGGCACAAGAATATTGAAGTTGTGATGGTACATCATTTCAGAGGTATTCCAAAAGAAAACAATCTAAACAGAGACCATCACATCAAGGAAATTATAAAGAATATTCCCAAGATGGTTTATAGAGAAGACAACTTTAACCTAAACAAACCAGTAACTGAAGCAAAGGTTAGTACGATGATCAAAGAGATGCAGAATGGCAAAGCTCCAGGCCCAGATGGTTTTAATGTGGACTTTTTCAAAGCCTGCTGGAATGTGGTCAAATAGGATATTTTGGATGTGGTTGAGGAATCCAGAATAAGTAGATCCATTCTGAAAGCCCTGAACACCTCCTTCATCTCCTTGGTCCTAAAACAGGTCTCAGCCCTGACTCCTGATAAGTTCAGACCCATTGCTTTACGCAATTTTGTTTACAAAATCATTTCTAAGATCCTGGCCAACAGACTCAAGCCTCTTCTGCCTTATTTTATTTCTGGAGAGCAGTCTGGTTATGTGGAAGGAAGGCAAATCCTGGAAAATATTATTCAGGTCCACGAGGTTGTTCACTCTCTCACTATCAAGAAGCAAGCCGGTATGCTCATGCAATTAGGCATTGCAAAAGCATATGACAAGGTGAATTAGATTTACATCAAAAAGGTCCTTTCCACTTTTGGGTTTGATCATGACTGGATCAGATGGATTATGGCTACGGTCACTTCACCCAGCTTTTCAATTCTTGTGAATGGCGCACCCTCATAGATCTTCACTCCTTTCGAAGGCCTTAGACAAGAAGATCCTCTCTCTCCCTTTCTTTTCATCCTCATGATGGAAGGACTGGGTTGTACCATTAAAACTGCTAAAGTTTCAGAAAAGATTAAGGGCCTTCAATTAATGGAGAACGGCCAAGCTTTGACTCATCAAAAATTTGTGGATGATACCATGTTAGAGGGTATCCCCACTGTCAAGGAAGCTACTGCGTACAAAAAAATCTTAAATGACTTCACCGTGGCTTCAGGTATGGAAGTCAACCTCTCCAAATCTAACATTTTTTTCTTTAACACTAACATTACTATTCAAAGGAATATCTCCAGAATTCTGGGCTTCTAAAGGAAGGTCCTGCCTTCAATGTATTTAGGAATCCCCCTTACGGATAAACCTTTGTACAAAAGTATCTGGGAACCGGTGCTCAACAAGATGCAAGAGAAGATCAAAAGATGAACTTTTAGAGTGTTGAACCTGGCTGGCAGATTGAATTTGACGAAGGGTGTTCTTCAATCCATCACTATTTTCTTTCATTCAACCATGCCAGCCCGCAATAGGGTTTTACAGCAAGTCAAGAACATTCAGAGAGACTTTCTCTGGGGTGACGAGGGGACAAAAATGAAATGGGCCCTAGTTTCTTTGGATAAAATATGTAAACCCAAAAGTCATGGAGGCCTAGGCTTAGACGATCAAGAGACTCTAAGTAATGTTCTAGGAGCCAAACTCTGGTGGAGATGGGTTAAAGAACCAGAGGCGCAATGGGAAAAAACCTTGAGAGTAAAATATGCCAACTCTTGGCAAACAAATGATCTCATTAGAATGTCATGGAACATAAAAGGCTTTCACATTTGGAATAAAGCCTGGGATAACAGAAGCCTAGTTCAAAACAACAGCTTCTAGGAAATTAGAACAGGGCATCAAGCTCTCTTCTAGGAAGATAAATGGCAACAAGAACCAATGTTGTTAAGGGAGGACTTTATGAGCATCAAGCACGAAACTGATTCGCAAGGACTATTAAAGGTTAGGGATTTGTGGAATCCTCCTCATAACATTGAGAAAGGGAGAATCTAGAGGAAAATAGAATGCAGAGGGGAAGGACCCTTAAAGCCAAAAACGAAGGAGCTTATGAAAATTTTAGAACAGAGAAAGATTTTGGTCACATATGGGCAGGACGAGTTAAGATGGGGTTAGAAAAAAGAAGGTATTTTTAACATCCATGAAGCAAAAAGAATCTCCCTTAACCTTGATCCCTGTGTTTCAGCAAAGTCCTGGAAAAAACTATGGAGCCACCAAGGATGGATGAAAATCAAGTTGTTTATGTGGTTAGTTCACCACAAAAAAATATTAACTTGGGATAACATTCAGAAGAGGGGGATTATGGGGCCCTCTAGATGCCGATTATGCGAGGCTCAAGGTGAAACAATAGAGCATATTCTCAACAACTGTATCTATATCAACTAGTTGTGAGATGCTTTCAATATCATTTTTCAATAGACTACCATAGATAAAGGAAGCATCATTAATACCCTGAACAATTGGAGGAAAAACATTGCAGAGAATGACATCCTTAATTTGGCCTGGACCTTAACACCAATCTTCATTATTTGGAATGTTTGGAAGGAAAGGAATAAAAGAATTTTCAAGAATGAAAAAACTACTGCCATTTGCCTAATGGATTTAATCTTAAAGCAGATTAAGGAGACTGTCTCCACCACCGGGCATAGTCCCCCCTCGAATCCTCCCACTGCGCGTGAATTGAGAACTCTCAAGCAATTGGGAATTCATGAGATCACTCTCTAGGGTCTTATTAAAGAGGTGAGAGTGATGGAAAGGGAGAAGGAATTCTGGCATCCTCCACCAAAGGGTTATCTAAAATGCAACATAGACGGGGCTTCAAAAAGAAACCCCAGAATAGTAGGTTATGGAGGGGTGTTAAGAGATGAAGAAGGAAAAATAATTTTCACTTTCCACTGCCATTTAGGCATAGGCACCAACAACATGGCTGAATTAATGGTGATGGAACAATGTCTGGAGCTTCTTAAACTCAATCGTAGCTCCAACATTCTCATAGAAGCAGACTTCGAGATTTCTATAAATGTAGTTAAGAAAATCAGCTATGGAATAGCACCTGAAAGGGTTTCAAAACATTGGAGACTTATACAAGTTTATCAGAGAATCCATAAACATCTCCAATGCCTTTGAATGGTTAGCTTCAATCATGTCTAGAGGAAGGTCAATAAAGTTACTGATCTATTGGCCAACCAAGGAGTGATTAATTCCGAGTGTAGAATAAATATGGATTGGCTCAAGCCGCAGAGGACAAGGAATTGTATGATTATTCGGCTTGCAAGGTAGGAAAATATTAATTGAGCATGGTGAGCCAGATTTCACTACTATTTAGGGTGAGGGTCATGGTATCCAAATTTCCTTTTCTAATGGAGTTCTTTCGTTCCTTTCTTTAGTCCAGGTATAGTCGGGGTGAAAAGGTCATCGCGGTTGTAATCCCAGTTCTCCTGGCTGTTGGAATATTATGTCTTGCAGGTTTGGAGGGATTTACCACATTATAGGCGGTTTTCATTTGTTCACACCACTTTCTCCTGGGAAGTGGTATTGGCTTTTTCAGAGCAATCACATCCAGATTCCGACACGTGGTAGGGAGGTGGACTGGAAAACTGCCCTTCCCCGTTCACTATTGCAGGGTCTTCTTGTTCAGAGCAATATTAATCTCGACCATAGGATGCAGCAGAGGTTAATCTACGTTCCAGTCTTTTCTGTGCAGCTTGGAAGTTGGGTCCAGCTAAACATCGGTTGTCTTGTCGTACCTCTATCTACCTCGGCCGTCGGTTTATTTATGGAAAGTATGGTCCATATTGATGGGCTCTTCCACCGAGTTGTTCGTTTTCCTATGTTCGGCTTAAGGGCTTACCATTAGGGCATTTCCTAAGGTTTCGTGTCTCCTCGGTGGTGGGGAGATTTTTGTCAATATTGTAAACTATTTTCCCAATTAATGTAAGAGAAGGACCAACTTTAGCCTCAGCAAAAAAAGGAGAACAGAGTAAGCAAACACATAAACACAACAAATTTAATAAGGAGTTCACCCAATCCTTTTGTGCTACGTCTCCTGGTCCAACCTTCACTCCTGGCCTTTCTATTATGTCTTAAAGCAGATTTTTTACGATAAGGAGCTCTATTTGAGTCTCACTTAACAAATGATGATCAGTTGGATTGTACTTGGATTCCACAAGTCTCTAGAGCACACAAACTCCCCTTACTGAATCTTGACCTCAACTAGTCTCAGTGGTATGATTCCAATTTGGTACGCAATACATGAAAGGTATACATAGAAGAGTTGCTTGACCCTCTCAAGCCTTCTCTAGAGTTCATAGACTCTCAAACCCTCTCTATGTCTGTCTGCTTGATGATTCCTTTCCTCTGTAGGTTAGCTCAACTTTTCTGTTCTTTATAATTACTTCTTTTTTGTCTCTCGGCTTTCTGCTTCTCTTTCTCTGCTTGCCTTTACCTTTTGTGTGTTCGTGGCTTAAAGGCAATATGCTCTCCAACTGTTCATTTCCGCTTTCCAGGTCTCTGGATCTCCTGCCTCTTTTCAGTGTAATTCCCCTGCTCCGCGTCATCATCATTGTGCAATGCTTCATAGTGAGTGGCCAATTGTTTCTTCATGAACTGAGCATCATTTCTCATTGAATGGTCATTATTTCCGTTGCTCCAAGATTGCCTGCGAAACTGATTCCTCTGCTAGCTTAGCGGTCATGCTAGACCTTAAATCTTATATAACTTATCCTATTCCCCCGTTGAATCTGGTCATCCATCGGATCATTTCTTTGTCGTTGATATAGAGCCTCCAGGTCCTACGGTCTTCTTCCATATCAAGCGGGTAAGTAGCATCACCCTTACCCACACCATTTGAGCAGTTTTCTCTCTCATCCACTAGACATCTATCACCCAGTGTATGGCATCAAGCGGGACTCAGTCGAATCCGCTTACCACTTTAAGCCCTTTCGATATCCTACCGATTTAGCGCAGGACCCACCTTTTGATAGAATCAGCGATTTCCATACGGTTTTATGCTTTTCCTCATGACCGAGAACTTGGGGGGCTTTCCTTCACTAAGGGGGATGCCCTACGATACATGATTAGTGCTTATCAGAAACTACCTCTGTTTTTGGATTTGACCTCCGATTTGTCAATTTGTGCCAGTGCGCAGTCACCCTCGGCCAACGATCTGCACGCTTTGACCGAGGGTTCTCGTTGCTCCATGCTGACCACAAATTGCCATTGTTTAGAGGTTATTTCTGATACGCTCGATGTCCATAATATTTTCAAGCTTGACATAATTTGAAATAGTCATAAAAACTTAGAGAACATTTAAGGACCCAATTCGGATCAATTGTCAATTTTTGTAATTTAAGTTGTATTTTTAACTTTAAAGATAAATGCAATATTTAAAAAAAATAAAAAAATTTAAAAATTTAACCATTTAAGGCAATGAAGGACACAAGCAAAAAACAGAGTGTAATAAGATGAAAGTGAAAGATTGCTAACTACTAATGGATTCCTCCACGATCTGTTCAAAAAATATGTAGCTAGGGAAACGTCAAAGAGAACGCTTGGAGATGGAATCAAATTCAACATTCTTCTCTCTATAGATATGTTGAAAATAATCTTCTCAGAATAGAGCATTGTGATCTAAAATAAGGTGCAACTAGCTAAGAAGGGCTGGGAACTGTAAAACAAAATGGTCTTGTATGCAACATATCGTGGAAAGGGAGTCCTTGACAAGCAAACTATTATCAATGTTGGGCCCTAATGTCAACATCTCAGCCCCACAATTGTTTCACAGACCCTAGAACCAGCTAAAAAGAAAGGAGATAAGAGAGTGAATATGGGGAGACAATCTACACCCACAACACCCATTAGAGAAATCCCCATCAAAGAAACAATTAGGAAAGATGTTAGCCAAATGAACTAAAATAGTAGACCAAGGAGAAACGTTACGGAACCATGGTCCCACCTCCATGAAATATGCCACAACATGAATGGAAATCAAAAAAATGTTTGAGTAGGATCCTTCAAAGATATAAGAATTTTGAGCATGTCAAATACCCTAGAAGACATACAAAGAAACAACTCATTAAAACTGATTTTCCTATCCCAAGAAATAATGCAAGCTGCTGTAGAAGTACGGTCCACATCAGTCTATAATCCAAAGAGTGAAATCACTTTTTTCCAATTGTCTTGGGAAAAGCGGTAGATGTAGAATAGATGTAAGAAATCCTCCACTGCTGACTTGCAAAGTGAGATTACCATTATAGAGGGTTAGCCATGTGACACATACGATCTTACTTGGGACACCACATCTCCACATGGGATAACTTAGATCAACAAAGGGAAGGGATAATGAACAAGAAATAATGTGTCCTAATGCTTTCATAGCTGCAATGCAACCATCAAATTATTTTCCACCCAATTCAAGTTTTTGTGGATGTTTGGAAAAGGAAACATCATATTAACAGAGATTATGTATGTAGGCTTTCCATTTCGCCTCCATAAACACTGGAATCCCAAGATCGCTTGCATGTGGCCAAAAGGTGGAAGATTGAGGGAACAATTGTCCCCTTCCAATACTGCGCATACTATTTAGCCCCTGCTAGTTGAGGAAATTTATTAATGGGGCACATAAAATATGGCTTCTTGACATTCCTTTGATGGCATCCAAACCCACTTTAATTTTCTACCCATCCCCAATGGCCCAGCGCATATTTCTACATAACCATGGCATCACAGCCGTGGGACTATATTCTTCCATTATGATGGAATACCACATACCTCTATACATTAGGGAAAATTTTAGTGTCTAATATTCGTAGGTTGGCTAATTTTCCATGCTTTTTCTAAAGAAAGATTCACTAAGTTCCATTTTTTTCTAAAATGATTCGGCCAAATTTTATAGAACACCATTATTTTATCTTAAAAATCGTAAAAATATTATATTGACTAATATAAGATCATTGGAAATCTAAATATTCTACAAAAAGATCACCAAAATTTTACAATTTACATATTAGCGACTAGTAAGATTCACCAAGGTTTCTAAACTTTAAGATAAACTTCCATCCTTAAAATTTTCCTTGCTAAACATTCGCCATATGTTGGTTGTCAGGAGCACTTGATTAACTCTTTGGATGTTCTAGATTCCTCAACCACCCTTGTTTTTGGGTCTAAAACTAAGATTTAGCCCAACAAATGGAATCACTTTATGGGGACCGGATTGAGACCAAAGAAAATTTTCTATAGAAGACTCAATATTTTTTATGATAACATTTGGAATTTGCAAAATGTGCTTCGAGAACATAGGGATTCCTTGAAAAAAAGATGAGACCATTTTTAACCTACCTCCCAATGACAACCATCTATGGTCCCGTGTGAGAAAATTCCTCTCGAATTGTGTAACGAGCAATTCCCAATCATATATTTTATACTTGTTTGGTTTCAACATGCATCCCAAATATTTAAATCCCTTAGACAAACATTGAATCCTCCCCCCAAACAAGGATGTTATAAATTTTATCTCTAGTGAGTCTCCCCCATTTGAAATTAGCTTAGATTTATCATTGTTCATATAGAGACTAGAAGCCATGTTAACCCTATGAAAGGTATTGTGAAAGGATTCCCCTTCAATTATTTCCTTTCCTACACAAATTCTAATGTCTTCAAATAGTCGATGTGATAACTTACTATTTCTGAACATCCTGCATCCCTTAATAGCACATGTTTCCTTCATAGCATGAAGCCCTTTGCGGAAAGAAAGCATAATTAATATCAATAACAAAGGAGACAATGCATATCCATGTCTTAACCCTTTGCCCATTTTGAATAAATTTGTGGTCTCTTCATTTATATTACTACCATTGAAGCCGACAAAACACATGCCATTATCCATTTAACATCCCTATGGTTGAACCCAATTTTATAGAGCATCCACCAAGAATATATTGATTCTTTTGGGGCATTATGCCATGGTTCTCAAGATCTTTCTCTTATTTAGCCATCAAAAAATTTAACTCTTGAAAGTTTTCAAACAATGGAGGTGAAGGTTTATACTTATTGAGGGAGACAATGAGCCTTATCTTTTATCTAGGTAGAACTCTAGTCATTCAAACTTGTGATTGGCATGCCCAAATTTCCCTTCAAGTGATTAGGTGAAGGAGGATGACATGGTCCAAAGCTCTAGCCTACAATAGTTATCATTCATTAAAAGGATTCACGGGATGACGTTGGCCAGGATGAGTGGGTTGATAGATCATCCTGGTAGTTATGCCATTAGTTGGGGTGGTGCCCAATGAATGGTGTATCTTGTAAATCCTTGTTTAGAAATTATAATGGAAGGAGGGATGATGTCGACTACCACATTAGCTTTTTGGATATGCTATTGGCTGAGAGGAAGCCTTGTCAGCTCCACCTAGTGGCCTCCACCCAATGATGCTAGAGGGGTGCCTAAGGAAAGTGCCATAATTAAATGGGTGGGGTGACATAGGTTTAGTATTGTTGTATGCACGTCCGCTCGGTTACACCAACGTTGGTCAGAATTGGCTCCATTATCAATGCAAGCCCAATGGAGGATCTCAATGAATAACAAAGTTTAATTGTAGTTCTCTTTGGATGGTGTTCCAACTTAAGTGCTAGACCGATCCGTCATTTTAGTGTCATAGTGAATTATTCTCTTTTGTTATAGTTTGGATTTCAGTTCCTTTTATGTGTGCATATTGAATGAGTGATAGTTTTCAAGAATGTTTGAGATTGGCTAAATGACATATTGCATAAATATTTCTCAATTATGTGATTGTTGATACTACTCATGCTATATTCAATTTTTTATGTAATTTAATTAGTAGCAATAGGATTTCGATGGTGTGACAGATGAAGTCCTGGACCATTCCCTCATTTTAGTGTGGAAGTGGAATATTTCCTTTATTTTTCTAGTTTGGATTGCATTTCCTTTTATGTGTTCATATTTAATGAGTGATGGTTTTTAGGAGTTTTATGAGAGTGGTTGAATGACAGATTGCATAAATATTTCTCATTGAGGTGATTTCTGTTAATATTGTTGTTAGAGTTAATTTTTTGTGTAATTTAATAAATTGCAGTAAGTTTTGGATGGTGTGATATCTTAAGTCTTGGACTGGTCCCTCTAACTAGTGTGGTAGTAAATTATTTTATTTCTTGATATAGTTTGACTTGCAGTTCCTTTATGTGTGTACATTGAATGAGTAATTGTTTTTAGGAATGTTATGAGAGTGCTTGAATAGTAGAGTGGGTAATTCTGCAGTATTTCTTTACATTAAATTTGTGTGGAGTGTAACAAATTTGTTGATTTCTAAGATTGTGTGTCCAACAAATTTTTGTTGAGGTCATTGTATACTAGTCATCACCTTCCTTAGCATAGACTTTGCACGTCAATCTTTTAAAAATTAAAGGCTACCTGGATCAATAACTAAATGTAAGAGTATGCCGACCAACATTAAATTGAAAACAATATAAAATTAATGAGGTTAACAAAGTTTCTTATTCAAATCATTACGAGTCATGAGCATTAATATTTTATTAAATTTTATGTCTTCATGAACATATGTTGGTAATAAATGAATGGAAGAATCATTCAAGTTATCCTAATTTTTTCTGCCATCAATTCGTACCATACCTTGAACACTTTAATCATATTGCAATAGGTAATTTTTATAGACACAAATAATACTGAAGCATTTAATATTTTAGGAAATAAGAATCATCATTTTTTAAACATGGAAAATTTATGGAAAATTCGAATTTATGTTCTTAACATCACTGTGTGCATCCATGTCATCCATTGTATCATTGTCCATTGTATCATTGTCAAGGTTCATATGATATTTCAAGTAGTTAATATTATAATCATCCTCGTCTTAACTTGCATCATCTTCATCATCATTGAAATCTCAGTCTAGACCATCCATATTTTTAGTAGATGTATTTAGAACATCTTTTTCTATATCATCCATGTTGTTGTCTTTCGTAACATCATGTAACTATGTATTTTTGTCTTCTTGTGCCTCCACATAACCATCTTCAGAATCATCATGGATGTCAATTTATTTCTTGTTCTCTAATTACTCTCTTTCATTTTGTTGGCCATAATTTTTTTCTTACTATCCATTAATGGATGATCAAATACGTGTCTTAATCTTAGATGATACCATATGACAAATATCCATTTTGTGTCTAGAATATCTTTATAAAAATATCTGCACATGAACGAGTTCATACATATATTAGACGTATGTTATAATAATTTTATTTATTAATAAACAAATTTATATATTCATAATAAACAATGTATTAATATAATGTCGATCACTATCACAATGAATTGGTAGAAGATACAGCTCCTTATCCTTCGATAGGAACTTTGACCAATATATGGAAAAGAGTCCACTATGGGTATCATGTCTTTGTGTACTCTCAAATTCTAGATACCAAATTTTAATTTTCCCAAATTATTGTAGATTCCCTTCAATAATACTCTTCTCTTTAGATCTTCATCAAGTGGATTGCTTGAATTCAACCATGATGCCACAAGCGAATGATTGTCTCTTTACATGTACACGTTCTACATGATAATCTTGACCATATGCCCACATTGCTATATATTTCCTTACTTGTGAAAGAACATTTGTTTTGGTTAAAACAAATACAATGATGAATATTAAAATAGTTAATAGTGTCAAAACTGAAATGAAACAACACTTGCTAAAATTCTAACTCTACCTTTATTTCACATCCTCTAGACATGTTGCTTTGATTTTTTATTTTATTTTATGTTTGAATCTATACATAAATATTTTATTTGATTTTGAATTTGTTCACTAACCCATTCTAGTGTTTAATACTTTCCCTATTCCACTTGAAGATCAATAGGAAATGGGGTATTCCTTGGGCTTGATCTCTTAAATTGTCTCCTTGCTTTTAAAACTTCTTCCCTCTTTTTATCATATAAATCAATCCATTTTCTTATAAAGTAGATGTGGTACAGAATGATCTTGTTGAGTATAGCAGTTCCATATACGCCTATTAGATGTGAACATGCTTATTTCAAACTCAAAAATCCATGTTATTAATTTGTCAAATAAATTAGAAGTAAATTAATTTATCAATAAAAACAACCACAATGATTAGGAGTTTACTTCCTAATTTATACTTGAACACCATTATATTGTGGTTTTTATCCATCAATAATATCTAATGGTTGCTCTTCATCTCATAAGCGTGGAACATCACCTAAATTCTTATTAAGGAATTCACATAAGAAAAAAATCCTTCATTCAATGACCATTATGGTAGTTTGTAAGACGTGTATCACAACAGAGACCACTGTTAATATCTTCTTTGAGTGAGTGTGGGTACTTGTTGGGAACACACAATGCATTGTCTCAAATCGGGACAATAGATTCGTGAGTGATTTTGGTCAAGTATTTGATCAATGTTGGATACTAAACTTACTAAGTCCATGAATTTAAGTCCCCAAACTAATGGCCAAACAGTGGTCATCAACATAATGATCATACACATTCTGTGCATGTACAACTCAAAGCATCCACACACATGTGATGAAATCCTCCCCTATGTCCAACACAACTACAACCGAGCTCTCCACAGCTCAACGGGACATATTCCCTTTCAGGTTGGGCTAGAATTTCAGCCACTATGTCTCATTGATATGGTCATTCCATTTGCAACTACTTAGGGAGACTCGACTCATGTCTAGCCCAAATTATACAGGGCTAAAAGGTTCATTGAGTGCATTCAACACATCCGCAAGCACATCCATGATATAGTGGATAGAGGCGATGCTAATTAAATGTAGCACCATGACTAATAGCGGGTTCCACTCAAGTTCTAGGCAGGTGGCCATTTTGGATACATTTGTAGAAGAAGTGCTTCACTCAACTCCACCACAAGCTTTTCTCACTCTCATATGCACCATACACCATCACCAATGCTGTCAAGGAAAATTCCTTCAATCTAAACATTCCCTCGCTCCTTAGTTTGCACCTAGTGTTCAATGTAGATCGCGTTTGGCCATACTTTCCACCATTCCTCAACACATCAGACATTGCAGAGAAACTAACACTAACAGAGTAGAACCTAGACTCCATGAAACAATGCACAAATGATCAAATGATGGATACAGTGATTAATAAAAATCACCAAGAGAGGATCTATCTATATCGAGTTGTCAAATTAGGGCAACGCCTTCATGAGGGAAAGTGGTTTAGTAGGGACCGCATCGAGAATCTGCACACAATGGGGACCATTGCTTCCTAAGGGGGGAGGACTAATTGAGGTGGATATTGGTGGCCACCCACCTATTCCACCTAGACCTCAAATTGGTCTCATATGTTTCTTTGTTTATTCCAACATTTACTATTTTTAGTAGTTTTTCAGGTCCTAAAGTTCCCAATCAGTTTGATCCCCTATACGATATTTGTTAGGTCCACCAAAGCTTGCCACAAATTTTGTAGTACTCAGAGAGACCTTTCCAACAAGGTATCATACATGCTAAACAAATATAATGTGACCATGTTACAACCTCGGGAAGTTGGTTTCCCAACTAACCCCAACATGGCTCAAAAATTCTTGGCATTACATCTCGAGGTGTTAAGGTTTTGGTTTTTTAGGGTTTTATATTGTTCTTTAATAATAAGTAGGCCCTCGAGACTCATTTTAACACATTTTAGACGCATGTAGCCACCATATCTCTTGTGAGAGATAAGTTACCATCATCTGAGCTAGTATGTTTCCATTATTTTTGTAAACATATTTCAATATTATGATATTCCATTGTTATTTCTGCCGCATCTCTGTATTTATGCCTATATTTGTAAATTGTTGCATTGTTATTTAGTTTCGGATCGTACCCTCACACTATCTACTCTCTCACCTCCTCTCTCTCTTCCTTTGTCTCTCTCCATTAATCTCTCTCTCTCTTTGTCTCTCTCATCACCATCCAACTGTTTTACTATATCCCTCCCTCTCTCTTTCTCTCTCCTTCTCTCCCTCATTCTCTCCATGTCTCTTTCCTTGCCTCTTTATCACACCCCCAAACATACAAAATCTCTTTCCATCTCTCCCTTATCACTCCCTCTCTCTCCTCTTATCACTCCTTGAATCTTTCTTCTTTCATCCCTCTCTCCCCCTCCAAATCCATCTCTCTATCCCTCCCTCTATCCTCCTCTATCACATCCCTCTTCTCTTCCTCATTCTCTCCTATCTCCCTCTCTCTCCCACCATCTCTCTCTCTCTCTCTCTCTCTCTCTCTCCTTGTGCCCTCCAATCCTCTCTCTTCCCCCATCACTCTCTGTGTGTGTGTGTCTCTCTCTCTCTAACTATGTTACTCTATTCCTCCCTCTCTCCTTCTCTCCCCCGTTATCTCCATATATTGTTCTTTGTCTCTTTATCTCACGCCTAAATATAAACTCTCTCTCCATCTCTCCCTTGTCACTCCCTCTATCTCTCAACTTCTCACTCTCTATGTCTTTCTTCTTGACTACCTTTCTCCCCTTACAACTCCATATCTCTATCCCTCCATCTATCCTCCTCTCTCTCAAGTCCTCTCGCTCCCTTTCTCTCCTCCCTCCCTCTCTCTTCCCCCATCTCTCTCTCTCTCTCTACCCTCCAATCCTCTCATGGTCTCTCTCCTTCTCTCCTTCTCTCACTCCCCCCTCCATCTTTGTCACTACCTCTCCCTCTCCCTCTCTTACCATTCTCTATCTCTTTCACTCCTCTCCCTTTCTCTCTCTTCATTTCTCCTCTCCCCTCAACTTTAGTTTATCTCCATCTCTCCCTTATCACTTCCCCTATATCTCACCTCTATCATTCTGTCATTTTTCTTCCCTCCCATCTAGGGTTAATATATATTAATATAACAAATTTAAGATTGTATTATTCCAAATTTATTAAATTTAATAATATTAATATTATAATATATTAATATGAATATTAAATTTAATAATAATATAAATAATCATCTTTTAATATCGATATTAAGGTTAATAATGTGTTTTTACATGGTATTACTAATAATTTGGCCCATATTATTTGGACCATAGGCTTCACCTAAATAAAACCTCTTTCTTGAGCGTTCAAGTGTAAAGAGATTTATGAAGCAAATATAAAAGATGTTTTATTTATTTACAATACTTCAAGTTTATTTATATTTACATTTATTTATCATATCTCTTTTATTTTCCATGACATTTGGTCAATAGGTTTGGTATAATTGGATGCTGTTTCCTAATCCTATCCGATATATTTTTATTTATTTACCATACCCATTTATACTTCTTTTATATTTATTTATTTACCATATCTCTTTCATAAATATGTTAGATGGCCCATGGTATTAATAATAATTTGTCCCATGGTATTTGGACCATAGGATCCACCAAAATAAAATATTTTTTTAGTTTTCTTAAATATAAATAGGTTTATGAATAAATATAAAAATAGGTTTTATTTATTTACCATAAGTCTAGTTTATTTATATTTTCATTTATTATTCATCATACATTTTTTTTAGTGTTAGGAAGCCTCTTTATATTTTAAATTTATATTGTATTTATACATAATAATAACTATATTGATTTCTACATAACTACTACATTACATTAAAAATGTTGAATATTAAACATGACATGTCAAATGTTTACCCTAGAGATTTACCACCATACTAAGGTGTAGAGTGCTTCTTTCCCAACAACGTGAGAGAAAATAATTATAACAATAATAACACATTAAATAGATTTCACCTCGAAAACATGAACTCAAAAAAATAGCTAATAGATTTTATATTATTGTCAATAATGACAATGTGAGAGGAAATAATTATAACAATAACATGTGAAATAGATTTCAAGTCTAAATCACTATGACTTAAAAGAAACTATGCTTTAACATAAAGCAACCCATGGAAAACCCAAAGTGAGAAAAACTATTTCTTATTAATATTATCATCATCATCTCACTTAAATGCAAGCATGCACCATCTAGCACAATTGACTTGTAATTCATACCACTAGCTACGAAAATTATATGATGAATCTAGAGTGTTCAAGGCACACTATAATGGGGAATCCCCAAGCCTTTTAAAACTTTCAAAAGACTTTATCACATATAATCTATAGACTTTAATACCATGAACAGCCAAAACTATATGACTAAAATCACCACCTTAACTTAATAAGTTAGTTTGACTCTTCCACCTAATGAAATTTACTATAACCTTATCCAATAACTCAAAAAAATCCCAATCAAGGAAAACATGCACCTTTTTAATCATACTCCAAGCAGTCAAAATCATATGACAAGTTTGACCCACCGTGAAAACTATGGGAACAAACCACCTCAACAAACAAAAAGTATATGTAATGACCTCTTAATGATCATGGTAACCCAAGGCCCTAAATGGCCCCATTTGATTACATAGCACCTATATGTGTCGGCCATAAATATGGAAGAGTACCAGCCGTGATCATTCATTTTTCCATTCATATGAACTCCTCTCTCTATATAAATATTGTAATAAAATATTCAAAATTGAATATACCATGTTCAATATTGTAGATACCATGTTCTTGATGAACCCACTGTATCACTAAATGCCGTCAAAACTTGGGATGAGGAGTTCGTCAGAGCTCTGATAGATGATCACGCAACACTCTTTGAAGTTACAAAGGCTGCCAACTACCTGGTGGTCACAAACCTTTTGGATACGATGTGTCAAACTATTGCTGATATGTTGAAAGGGAAAACCGCTGAACAGATGCGTGAGCTTTTCAACATTCGGTATGAAAATTAATCGTCATATCACTTTGCAATGGCATAGTACCTCCCTTTCTGCAATACGGTTAGTTTGACCATGAATTTGAAAGCATGTCATTAGGTTTAGATTAGACATTTACTTACGCATTCTTTTTTCTAATTTTTTTTCCCGGGGGCATTTTGGGAATTTGACTTTTCCCATTATTTTTTTTTGGGGCATTTTGGCTATTTGACTTTTTCCAGTAAGATTTTTTGCACTTTAAAGTCAGTATGAAGGTAAGTTTTGTCATACACTTGCTATTCTTTCAATCTGTTATTTTGGGTTTATAAATGAAAAAAAATTAAGTTTTACATAGGCCATGAATTCTGAGAGTGATAAGTAATGTAACATTGTTAGTATTTTGATAGAAACATGTCACACAATATACTCTTTCCACTTTGAATGTGGTGACTGGCTCCTGTTGTAATTACTTTCCGTCTAGCTACTTATTCCTGTTATTGTTTATTTGGAAGTATGAGTGGTTGTTGTGTTAGTTTATTTTTAATACAATAAAAGGAAAATATAGTATTTAATGTTTGTGTTTGCATTTTTAATACAATAAAAGAGAAAGGTACTATTTAATGTTTGTATGTTTATAGGTATAGAAGAAATATTGTAATGTAATGTGATGTTATTGTTAAATTAGGTTATTCAAATATTTTGACTTAACTATTTAATCAGCATAAATCTATGTAAATTATAGATTTAATATAAGCGGATAGGTATCAAGTTTTATTCTAGGATAAATTTATTTTGAAGGGAAAAAATAATGTGTAATTTTTTGTTGTTCAAATTATGTTTTTGAATGATATATAGCATATTAATTTGGCTCAATAACAAATAAAATAAAATTAACATTTGAAATAAAATTGAGGTAAAATAGCCAATTTTATTATTGGTGGTTTTTGGTATCCCAGTTTTGACAACACATTTTTTGCTAATAATATCAGTCTATAATATTGGTTATTTAAAGACAAAAATTCAAAGATTTAGTGTTGCAATTATATAAAAATTGTGGCAATTTGTTGAGTTATTAGTCCCTGCCTGGGACTAATAGTGATCGATCGATCGTTGACCAGTGATTAATTAGCTTTGACCAAGTAAAATTTCCCGTACATGTCAGGTTTAAGCCAATGTTTGAAATAAAATTTTCTGCTCAATAGATTTTTATCCAAAGTTTGTGTTTCGACCTCTTATTGCCGGCTGCACGGTATACTTTTCTAAAAACTTAGGCTAAAGAGTTTAGAGTCACCTGTATACTTTTTTGAAAACATAGGCTAAAGAGTTTCGACTCACCTACCACGTTTCTTTGTGCATGTCCTACACCCGTATCGTTCTATTCGGACATCGGCCCGCTGCATCTCATTAAATACGCCCCTTGCATTGTGATTGTGAATCCGAAGATTTTCTGGTTTTGTCTCCAATTTGTGAGCAGCAGGGGTTAAACTGTATACAGTGGCCGCCTATGCATGTGTTTATTTTATTGACAGCGAGTTATGATTATCCTTATTTATGTCACCAAATCTTTCAATTCTATTACTGATATTAGCATCGTATTTTACTATTCTATAATCCTCAATCGCTATTGTATATTGTTCTAGGTTCAAAACTGACTGAAATCCTAGGTAGAGGTTCTGTGAGTGCATTTTTTCTGAAATTTGAGTCTCAGAGGTCATGACTATAGTTGTTGCTGATGCAGGAGCATCAAGACCACTTTTTCATTTGTAAATATGTGATAAAGGGGGTGTGATAATTTTAATATTTTATTAATTAATTTTTTATTAAAATAGGAGAAGGTGAGGATTTTGTAAATACCCTTTTAATTAATTAAGAGGATATGAGAGAATTTGGTTAAGGATATGAAGGGATAAGATTCTAGATAATAGGGTTTGTTGAGATATTCTAGTGGTGTTGAGATATTAAGGGAATTGAGCATTTAATTAGTTTATTTTTAAAAGTTGTATAAATAGGAAGGGGTTTTGAGAGAAAAAGACGTTGAGATTGTGATTGTGATAGAATAGAATAGGGAGAGAAGCAGGAGACAGGGTTTTCCTATATATCTATGTACAACTGAAAGGGCCATGGAATTTTAATATCTGGCCATGAATGAGGTTTTTTTGAAATTGTTGGTTTCATATATATCAGTATAGATTTTGATTTTGAGTTTATGTACATTGTTGAATTCGCTTTTGGTTGAATTGGTTTGATTTTTGTAAAAACTTGGTAAGGTGATTGTGTTCATGGGCAAATAAATCGACATCGATATTGTAGAAATTAATTGAATAAAGAATCGATTTTAAGTAATGCTTTGTGCTGAAAGAATGTTTGGATATTTATAAGCATAAAGAAAAAAAAGAGAATTCAGTTAAATGGATTCATGCTAGAATGAAACTAAAATTGTATTGTTGAAGAAAACGCAGGAAAGAAAAGGTCGATCAGTCTTGTGAAGGCTGGATCGAATATAAGGTAAATTGATGATTTTATATTGACTTTGAAAAAAGTCGATTTCACTATTGCATAGCTAGGTGAATGAATGACCGGTTATATGCAACAGCAGTGTATGAGAAAGCGTGCAAGGGAATTGTGCATCGATCAACATATGCTGAAAGGAAATGTATAGTTTGACAGCACTAACAAAATGTTGTTCACATAAATTGATTGAATAGTAAGTTCCATTTCAACGCTGGAAAGTTTGAACGAGGAGCAGAGCTGGAGGAAAACGCACAATTCAACGTCAGCGACATTCAGAATGTGTAGGGAAAATGGAATTTCTCTAAAAATGTGGAGGTCATTACACAGCAAAGTAAGATTCTCAGTGAAGGTGAATGTAATTCGTGAAAGCGCATTCCATAATTTGGTCAGAACCACTTTGCGATGGTCAACTGGGAAGGTATGTTAATTACGTGGTTATTTGTATCATGATGGTTGTGTTGATAGGCGTCCAGAGTCATATTTTAAGTTGACTACATATATACCAATAAGTAATTGAGCAGATCCATAGTATTTCTGGTATTATGACCAGAATTGTACTGAAGCAGTGGCTGAGGGGAGGCACTGAGATTTATTTACAGATATAGAAATCAGTGGCAGCGCAAAAGAACCAACAAGAAATCAATTTGAAATTGACCTAAGCAGAAACAATCTAATCCTGACTGAATGTTTAAAGTGATGGCGCAATTGAAAGTGAGGAATGTTATAATGGTAAGCACGTTGATGTAAGTTCTTTGAGTGATGTTATTTAAATAGTTCAATTGCTGAAACCCAAAATCTAAAGGCGCAGTCCAGAACGAGTTGGATGAATTGAAAACTTCGAGCAGTTTGTTGTTTGATATAGCAAACATATGAGAATTAAGCAATGGGTTTTAAAAGGTAAGGGTGTACTCTTCAATTGAATCCAGCCATAATGCCAATGACTTTTGTAAACATGAGAAATTGGAGTGTATTGAGTTAATTCCTAACCTCAAGAATTCATTTTCAGAAATGGTGAATGGGAAAGAGTGAACTTGCCAGTGATTGATGTTTTATTTTGGGAAAGGGATGAGTATGCATTCTTTTATGTATGGTTATTTGAAGATCCTGGGAATTGCAGGCATAGCCCTACGTCATTTTGGTATGAGAGCTTGGCTTTGTATGAAAGTTTGTTGAGAAGAGTTGAAGAGTGAATTTGAATTTATATTAAATCCTGTATGGGGAAATAATTCGCAGTTATGCATTCGAACAATTCTGTTTTGATTGGTAAAATTCGATATGGGTTGTATGAGTGATTGACAAATTACAGGCGATAAGTGCATAGATAAATTATAACAGCAGATGTGCATGTAGACAAAGGATATCAGATTTTAATCTGACAGTCAAGCAAATTAGAGTACAGCTGGGAGAATGGAGAATCGTGCAGGTATTGTGTTTGTTTAAATTTTGAATTGGGTTTTACTGACAAGAAATGGAATGAGGATTGATGGTTGCAGCAATGAAGAAGCTCAGCAAAGAAGGAATTATTGCTGACAGCTGAAGTTTGCTAGATAAAACCGAAAGATTGGAAGAAAGGATCATATTCTAAAATCTGATTGACAGTGAATTTGTGCAGAGGAAGCATAAAGATTGCTAGAATAGATTTGCAGAAATGATGAGAGTATGATTTGGTTGTAAATGCCAATTGAGGTGTGGGTTTAAATGCAAGTGAATTGATTATTGGTTTTTTGGTTTATGAACCATATGTTAAGGAGGAGATTACACAATTGATAATAATAGTGTATGTAATTGTCCAGAATTGAAGTTTTATTTGGGCAAAATTTTTTATATGCATTTTGTATATGGTAAGGTGTTGTTTGCAGCGATTTGTAGCAAGAGGTTGTCAGAGATTGGTTCGAAAACAAACAGAAGCCAAGAGCAAGAGTTGAACTTGTGGGAAGGATGGCTGAGAAGTGGATTAAATGAAGTCCATACGTGAACAAATGCAGTTCACAAAGGAGGGGAAGATGACTGTTGATAGTCATTTTCAGAAATTTGATGAAGAGTACGAGTGGGAGAAGGCCAAAATAGCAATTCAGCTTGAATTGTTAATGGAGTTGTTGCAGGAAAATGTGAGAAACCAGACACATGGTTGGACCATGAGAAAGAAGGTAAAGTGGCAGAAGTTGCATGCAAGAAGAGAAAAGCAGGTAAACATACAGTTGATGGAGGAGCTGAGGAAGCTCGAGCAGATGTTGAGTTGTAAAGAACTCAGAGAGGCTGAGTTGAAAATGGATGTTTCCATTAGTGGCCCGGAACATGGTGAAATTCTGGGTGAAGAGATCAATGAGGAAGATCTCATGAACTATTGGGATAGTTCAGAAGCATCTGAAGAGGGAATGACGCGAGAAATAAGTAAGGCTATGAAGCCTTGTAAATTTTCTCACAATTCATGTATGTTTGCAGGATGTGCGATAGATGGTGAGCAGTCTGATGGAACTGCCACAAAGGACAATGAAGTTCTTGAGGTAAAGCGTGGTAGAGGATTCCTTTCAGAGAAGGAATGTGATGATTGGTCAACAACAAATGAAGGTTGTGTAAACATTCTGACTTCTACTCCAGTTGATATTGTTCAGTTGTATCGGAAGTTAGATCTTCAAAAGAGAGAGTTGGAAAAGCATAGGATCTATGTTTAGGGAAAGTTGCTGAAAGACACAGAATAGGGGAAGATTTTCCAAACAGATGATGTGGAAGAGGGACTAACTGATAGTCTCACAGAGGAATTGAATCATCATAATGATGTACTGATGGAGCAGCATACTGAAATATTGCCAGCAACAACAGAAGAGGCACTAAAGCCTTATGTTGTTTATTCTAACAATTGTTTTGTGAATGCAGGTATTGGTACTGAGGAAAATTTGACTCCGTTGAGTAGTCAAATTAAGGGAGAAGATGTTCTCTGTTCTAGAAGACAAGAGGGTGAGGATGATCGGGTGGTAGTCAGAACAGAAACAAGCATAGAAGCAAGAAGTCAGCAAGTGACAATACCGATAGAGGGAGTAAAAACTGAGCAAGTCGTCTTAGCTCAGCAGGTAGCAAGAAATCAACAGCTTGAAGATTGATTGGACCAAGAAATTGAATTAATCAGAAGAATCATGTTGAAAATGTCTCAGAGGAAGATATCAACAAGGAAGAGAAGTAGCAGAAGCAACAACAAAATAAAGACAGAGATAGATTGTGAAAGTGCAGCTAGTGGAGCAAGACAGCATAAGATATGGAGACCTCGAGGAGAACAAAAGACAAAAGCAACGACAAATGGAAAGTTGCAGCACAAGATATGGGATCCAGGCATACACAAATCCGAACACATGATCAGGCGATCATGTTTAATTTCAACATTGGGAGTCTGATGCAGGAGCATCAAGACCATTTTTTCATTTGTAAATATGTGATAAAGGGGGTGTGATAATTTTAATATTTTATTAATTAATTTGTTATTAAAATAAGAGAAGATGAGGATTTTGTAAATATCATTTTAATTAATTAAGAGGATATGAGAGAATTTGGTTAAGGATATGAAGGGATAAGATTCTAGATAATAGGGTTTGTTGAGATATTCTAGTGGGGTTGAGATATTAAGGGGATTGAGCATTTAATTAGTTCATTTTTAAAAATTGTATAAATAGGAAGGGGTTTTGAGATAAAAAGACATTGAGATTTTGATTGAGATATAATAGAATAGGGAGAGAAGCAGGAGACAGGGTTTTCCTATATATCTATGTACAGCTGAAAGGGCCACGGAATTTTAATATCTGGCCATGAATGAGGTTTTTTTGAAATTGTTGGTTTCATATATATCAGTATAGATTTTGATTTTGAGTTTATGTACATTGTTGAATTCGCTTTTGGTTGAATTGGTTTGATTTTTGTGAAAACTTGGTAAGGTGATTATGTTCATGGGTGAATAAATCGACATCGATATTGCAGAAATTAATTGAATAAAGAATCGATTTTAAGTCATGCTTTGTGCTGAAAGAATGTTTGGATATTTATAAGCATATAGAGAAAAAACAGAATTCAGTTAAATCGATTCATGCTAGAATGAAACTAAAATTGTATTGTTGAAGAAAACGCAGGAAAGAAAAGGTCGATCAGTCTTGTGAAGGCTGGATCGAATATAAGGTAAATTGATGATTTTATATCAACTTTGAGAAAAGTCGATTTCACTATTGCATAGCTAGGTGAATGAATGGCCGGTTATATGCAACAGCAATGTATGAAAAAGCGTGCAAGGGAATTGTGCATTGATCAACATATGCTAAAAGGAAATGTATAGTTTGACAACACTGACAGAATGTTGTTCACATAAATTGATCGAATAGTAAGTTCCATTTCAACGCTAGAAAGCTTCAACGAGGAGCAGAGCAGGAGAAAAAAGCACAATTCAACGTCAGCGGCATTCAGAATGTGTAGGGAAAATGGAATTGCTCTAAAAATGTGGAGGTCATTACACAGCAAAGTAAGATTCTCAGCGAAGGTGAATGCAATTTGTGAAAGCGCATTCCATAATTTGGTCAGAACCACTTTGCGATGGTCGATTGGGATGGTATGTTAATTACGTGGTTATTTGTATCATGATGGTTGTGTTGATAGGCGTCCAGAGTCATATTTTAAGTTGACTACATATATACCAATAAGTAATTGAGCAGATCCGTAGTATTGCTGGTATTATGACCGGAATTGTACTGAAGCAGTGGCTGAGGGGAGGCGCTAAGATGTATTTATAGATATAGAAATCAATGGTAGCGCAAAATAACCAACAGGAAATCGATTTGAAATTGACCTAAGCAGAAACAATCTAATCCTGACTGAATGTTTAAAGTGATGGCACAATTGAAAGTGCGGAATGTTATAACGGTAAGCACGTTGACATAAGTTCTTTGAGTGATGTTATTCAAATAGTTCGATTGCTGAAACCCAGAATCTAAAGGCGCAGTCCAGAACGAGTTGGATGAATTGAAAACTTCGAGCAGTTTATTGTTTCATATAGCAAACATATGAGAATTAAGCATTGGGTTTTAAAAGGTAAGGACGTACCCTTCAATTGAATCCAGCCATAATGCCAATGACTTTTTTAAACATGAGAAATTGTAGTTTATTGAGTTAATTCCTAATCTTAAGAATTCATTTTCAGAAATGGTGAATGGGAAAGAGTGAATTTGCCAGTGATTGATGTTTTAATTTGGGAAAGGGATGAGTTTGCATTCTTTTATGTATGGTTGTTAAACACACATGGTGAGGGAAAACAATTAGTAAAGATAAAACATGCAGTGCTATTTTATTAACAAATTTATATACATTTATAGTACATTTGGTGACCGTTGGGATTCAGATCCCAAGGTCCCTTGGACTGCTTTGTCCATTCGGCTTCAACGCTAACCCTTTAGGATTAGGTGTCCAACATTCCCCCCCTTAATCCGAAGGGTTATGTATGAGTCCAAGAAAAGAGCTGTAATAGAAAATGTGCAATAATGCATGGCAGCACTAGGCTGAATGTGCTCTATGAAATGTTGGTAAAAAGGGCGGTGGTTTAAGGATAGCCACCAACACTGGAACGCTTAGTGCAGTTCCCGGAACTCTTCCAAAACTCGCAAGAAGCTGTAAGTCTTCTACTAGAGGAAGTGATCCTATTGTTTCAAAGAGGGAAACCTTCAACCATAAAAGGGAGGCCTCACCCCATATAAAAGGTAAAACTTCAACCTGAAAAGGGAAGTC